>JALLOT010001128.1:0-16095 GCA_036939595.1 Thalassiosira livingstoniorum | reverse complement strand
ATTGAAGGGAGATGTTCTTCTGAATATTTCTCTGAGGCTGCAGGTGTAAGAAAAAGCGACCGTTCGCATCTTATGGGCATGTCCTTCAATTTTGCGCGAGTTGGCCTGGTAGTATTTTTTGGATATGATGGTTCTTTTGATGTAGGCTGCAGCTGTGGCTCTGGCTGTGAAGGCGGCGTCAATTCATCATTTGTGACTGGTGGTGGAAGTGGGGGAGCCTCTACAGAGTCAATGTCCATTCCTAATTGCTCAGTAAAATCGCCAGATGCGTCTGTTGGTGATGTTGCAGTGGATGCGAAAATTCCCCCTCCCATGTCCAAATATCTCATCCCCCTGGTAGTGGTGTCAATGGCGCTGTCAGTTGGCAGTTCATCTTCTCCTGTGCTTGAAGGGATGGGTTGATTATCTGTTGGGGCTTCATCCTCTTTAGTTTCCATGACTTCCGGAGTTGGCATGGTGATGGTGGTGGCGGCGGTGCGTTGTTATTAATGGGAGTGTGTGGTTGTTGCTTGTTGTGCTGGCATGAAGTGGTGCTTTATGGGGATGTATTATAGGCGAATTTTTGTGCTGAGTTCAAATCTGCACTCAGATTGAGCTAGACATCACCAGAAGTATGCGATTCTGACCATCGCTTTTCAATCATCACCACCGTATGGTGACCTTTCGTGAAACGTCACCACCGTATGGTGACGTTTACCGAAACGAGTTAAACTTTACCAACTTTCAGAAATTTAAGGAGTTTATTTTTTCAATAAAACAATCAAATACTTTGCCCAGAATAATTTTTGATTATTTATCACCACACCATTCATGCCATTAAATATAACTTGATTAAACACACCATAAAAAACTCCAGAACATTTTATTCCTGAAAATTATAGTAAGAAGTCCCGTTAATGTACTTACTATGGTATTGTAGTATGGTAGTAGCGTTGCGGTATTTTTTGATGATGTGTGACAATGATAATAATAATATCATGTAAGGTAAGTACTAATACCATACTCCTATTCGCTAGAATACCCTCCATCCTAGAGATGTCAAATATTGTTATCATGAAAATTGGGGGATGAAATTGTGATGAAACCGATACATAATTCTCAGCATACTCTTACTTATTATCAATGGACAATCTCAAGAAGCAACACCAGTCTATTGATCATGGGCACAATTGAAGGAAATATGGACAGGGAACTTGATGATTCCTCTTTCAGTGGCAGCTTGGTTGGTAGTGACATCGAAATAATCTCCAACAATTCATGCGAAATTCCTGACTGCGTCTCGTTCGATTTCACGGCATCAAGCCGATCTGTTGGATCGGATGTGACCTGGGGAACAAAGCAATGTGAAGAGCGTAGAGACGCTGTGGATTTTTATCAGCGTGCCTTTGAAGAGTTGCAAACTCGGCAAGAGGAGCAAAAGGATTCAATAATATCAAGACAGTTCAAGAAAATAAAATCATCTCTTCGTCGCCTCTCAGTCAAGTCTTCAACCTCCATTACACCTGACACAGATTAATTCTGTTTTCAATCAATAAATGAGACTTTCTTGAATTGAAAATGGATGATGAGAGATTCTCATCATCGCTATTCATTCACTATTGCTTACCATCGATCCATGAACATCGACTTCTAAGTATTTGATTATTATTTGTTCGTGCTGGTTAGGAGGGTTCACGACCACTTAATGCAGCACATCTCATGTCTCCGTCCTAAAAGAAGATCCTCGCTGGATTCATTGATGTGTGTCATTTTTTCTCGAAGACACCACCAAATGTTTTTTGTTTTGCTTGAAAACGACAATTACTCATTTTAAAATTCATACTTAAGATACTCTAAGATCAAGAACTGATCACTAAGATGCACAATAAGATTCCACACTTCATACTACAGTTCATTTCATTGTCCAACTTCAATTCCTGGAATTGAAAAATGGCAATAGAGAAGCACAATTACCGTATCATAGTAGATTGAAATGAACCAAACGTGGCTGATTGGGCGAAGAACAGAGGGGGTGCTATTGAAATGGAAACAGTCGACTCAGACAGTAATTATTGAGAACATTGATATGAATATGATAATATGATGTACAGGCACCGCTGATTAAAGCTGCTGTGGGTGCGGACTGAAACGAAAATTCCATGTCTGAAAACTAGGCATTTTTTACAAGTCTACTAAAAAGAGCAAGTTCGTCCTGCCAATGATGTAGAGAAAAGCATGTGTAGGTTGCAGAGCTGTTTTTATTCTCGCAAACTTGTTAAAACCCTTGACAGCACTCGACGATGACCTTTCTTCATAAAATCCAGATCCTCCTCGACTAATTCATTCAGCATATCTAATGAATCAAAACCCTCGTCTATCAAGTTCTTTGAATAAAACTCAACGTCATCAGGCATTAAACGAGGCAGATGGGATAGGAGCCATCGTTCTACTTCGTAAGAGGAGTTTTGTTGCATTTTGCTACCTGTTTCAGGCATTATTGATTGCTTTTGAAAAGGCTCCTCTCTCAAATCTGTTGCGTTTGAAAGCTGCTCAATTTCGTTTTCTTCTTTGTCACTTTTTATATCTGACGCATCCATTTCAGGATCATTTTCTCCCATCGGCTCATTTTGCATATGAAATGGTTCTTCGTCTTCTTCCTTGATTTCGGCGTCGTTATCATCGATTTTTGAATTGTTTAAAGTTTGCTCCGCTGGTTGTAGCAGCATGGTCGGCAGAAATGCGTCGGCTGTGTACTTTTCGTCAGAGGAAAAAATATTCGTGCTTGGGACTGGATTCATTGCCGCAGCGGCTGCTGACACAAGTGTAAGAGTGTCGTTTCTCTTCACAGCATCTTCCAAGAGTTTGTCAGCAAGTCTTTGGGTTGCGCCATCCATCATCATTTTTCATATCTCCTTTCCAACACATACCTGCTTCTCACATTCTTCAAACCCCGAAGCAATTTCCTCAATGTGGGTTATGTCACCAAAGTCAACAATTGATCCCAAGACACTAGATGATGCTGCACTGAGAAGATTTCCTCCAACCCCAAGTGACACGGCATTGATGATGCAGCAGATGCAGCCAAGTGTACACTCGACCTTCATTTTGCGCCGAAGCCCTTTTTTAATTTCATTTACTGATTTGTGAATTGCTTCAACATTGGATTCGAGTCCTTCGATTCGTGCAGTATTCGACTTAACTGCTTCAGCAATATTCATGATGAAAGGTGAGTTTTTAATCACTTCTTGTTCGGCTAGATTGTCCAAAATTAAAAAATCTCGTCGTTGAATCATCCCGTCTGCTTCTCCTGATACAAAAAGTTTGATAGAGAAAGAAACCGTTCATATTTTTGTCTGTCTTTGGTCGTCAGTCTAAAGGAAGCAGCAAGCACACACCTTTTTCCAAGATGAGCTGATGGTTGCAAAAACAAGAAATAAAATTTGGAAAACGACTTCTTCGCTTTACAAAAATAGCATTTCATAAAAACATGGCATCGCACCTTGAAATCGGCAATCTCGCATTCAGATTTGCAGAATTCTTTCGACCTGAGTAATCCCTGCGTAACAAGCTGCGATGCATCTTCCTTTGCCAATAGACCAACACGGCGGTAAGACGACACTCCGGTGTAAAAGAATTTCATTGAGTGCATGTCAGTAATCAACAGTAACAGCTCTTCTAAAGCTTCAGCGGCCATTGCGGCATCGTATTTTCCCTTGAACATTTCAATCAGGTTCTCGTAAAATTGTGAAGAGTTGGATTTCGGTTCGTTCTCATTTGGTTCCGACCGAGCAGCAGCCTGGAAACTGACATCGTACACTTGGTTCATTAGGTTACGAATCTCACCTGCATCGACCCTTCTCGTGCCACCCTTCCCAATGATTTGATAATTGCTTTTTATCCACAGGCCCTCGATGGTATGGTTGCACCTTACCAAATCAGTCATCATATCATCCAACTTGTCTTCGTAACGATTGTTCGCCAGGTTCAAACAGCGAATAGTTGTGTTTTGTTTCAACATATTGATAATTGCTTTAGCCCCGACTTCAGTTATTTCATTTCCTCCGACGTCAGCAATGATACAAGTTTGATTAACTTGAAGAGCATCCGCAAGCTTTAAGGCCGCTGCATCGCTGATTTCATTGTTTTGCATATCAATCCGTAAAAGAGTGTGATTTAATTTGACTGCATCCATCAATCGCTCTCCTCCAAAATTATGGATCTTGTTGCTTCCAAGGCGTATCCATTTCAAAGTATTGTTCACTTTTAGGGCTTCTGACAGCTCCTCAGCACCAGCATCGCCAATACTATTTTTTCCTAAACCCAAGACACTGATTTTTCTGTTTTCCATGAGTGCATTTGCGAGACTTTTTGCTCCTAGATCGCCGATCAGATTATCGTCCAAAGATAATTCCTCAAGGGTCTGATTTTCTTTCAGGGAATCGACAAGTCGCTCTGCTTCTCCATCGACAATACAATTGCTCTTCAATGATAACTTCTTTACTATCTCATTCACTCTAAGATCGTCGGAAATTCTTTTCACGCGGTCTCCAAAGATATCGAGCAATTTTCCATCATACAACACTTCTTCTTCGTCCATTTGAAGAGAACCCAAATCATTGTCCGCATTAGTCCGTAAAAAGGGTTTCTTTACGGATTGTAAAATGGCAGTGGGAAACGTATTTAGTTTACCGCACGAAGAAAATGCCTTGCGATACGGAGCGCTTGCGTATTTGCACTGCAGAGTGTCGCTTATCTTACGAGAGCTGACTTTTCTTTCTCCGCCGTCGCCAACCAACTGCTGGTTGTCTTGGATCCAAAAATCTTCAAGGCTGGGGTTGGACATTGCTGCATCCCCTAGTTGACCAACATACGGAAAAGGATTGTGGGAAAGGTTGACGCATCTAAGAGTCTTGTTTTGTCTGAGAGCATCGGCGATTGCCGTGGTATTGGTAAATGCATTACCCGCCAAATTGAGAATGATCAGGGTCTGATTGTGAGCAATCGCCTCTGCAATCTTAGGAGCCCCCGAATCACTAATTAGGTCATTTTCCAAATCTACCCACAATAGAGTGTGATTTACTCTGAGTGCATCACCGATCAAACTTCCTCCTACAGCACCAATAGGATTGTTGGATAGAAGCACTGCATTCAAACTTTCATTGGTTCTTAGCATATCAGCTAAATGAGATGCGCCGGGAGTGCCAATCCGATTATCTCTTAAATCGATTTGCTCAAGCACTCCGTTTTTTCTAACAGCATCAGCGATTTTTGCTGCTCCTTCGTCCCCAATTTGATTTTTTGCCAATGACAGCACCTTGAGGCTACGGTTCACTTGGATTGCGTCTGCGAGTTTTGATGCTCCCACATTTCCAATGAAATTGCCACTGATTTCTAATGCTTTGAGAGTGGAGCCTTGCAGTGCACGGGCAATCAGTGTCGCACCTACATCACCGATCTTGTTATCATCAAATGATACACGCTCTATGGTGTGGTTGATTTCCAAAGCATCCGCGAATCTTTCTATACCGCAGTCATCAATCTGGTTGCTGTCAAGCCGCAACTCCTTCACAACCGTATTGACTCTCAGATCGTCAGCAATGATTCTAGTCCCACTCTTTGGGATGATACGCAGCAGCCCTTTTAAGTTGACTTTTTCCTTATGGAGCAGCACCAACACCTCTTCTACGTATTTTGCGAAGCAAGCTTTCTTCACGGATCTGAACATGACGGGGGCTTAGATTTGAGTCTCGATGGAATTATGTGGTTGCTGTCGCGCCAGTAACTGTTTTCTTTGCTGTATGCTTGTGCGTTTTATCAAATGTTTGTTCTGGGAATGATTTATGTGCAGATGAGGAGAACTGAAAGATCTCACAATGCTAAAGTGTAACTTTTAGGAGGTCCTATCACTTCTTGGTCACCATTGTACTGCATTTTACTCTCTTTGCCCTGTGATCTCCTGTGTGTGATGCATGTGATACAAAGTAAGACCAAGAAAATTTTGCGTGCTGTTTGACATGCTTTGTCAAAAGAGAACACCGGGCTGCATGTTCATGTGACTTGGTCGGTATGTACGGAGGCTAGCTAGTTCATTCTGGAGTAGGTAGGTACTCGTAGGTAGTACCTATTAGACCTGGCTGGATGTACTTAGGTAATGACTTAGCATGACCACGAAATGAAGTGCAAACCACAGTGTGACATCGATTGGCAGAGCCATCAATTGCAAAGGTTGCTTTCTGAAGTATGCTGAAAAGTGACACCATAAGATACATGGTGACTTCGCAATAGCAAGAAAAATCATTTGACAATGCTCCAAATAATATCCAACCTGAAAAGGATTATGTGATAATACTCACCATACTTGAGAATCAATCTTTCACAACTCTTGGCCCACCGTACTTCACTTTTGCAAATTGTTAACATGCCTGATGGCCAGAAAAGGATGGCAGTGGACAAAACGTCGGACACAATATTTGTGCTCGAGGTATTGAAAAGTAATGACGAGCACCAGCTGCCAATTGCTGCCAACTATATACAACAGCGAGCCCGATAGGCTTTAAATGGGCGGCTACTTGCTGTTGGCTCATCAGTTCCAATTTGTTTCCTAAAGACCCAACAATGACCAAATTAGTAAAAGGACGAATCCTCTATTAAATATTTACATTTTATCAGGATTATAAAATTGAACTGCACAACGATGATAACTTACGGCAAACTATCCAAAAATGCCTTCTTATTAAATGTTGCTGAACAACTGCTTCCCAAATTCGTAACATGCAATCATGATTCCGTAAGCAGGAACAAGCTTCATCATTCTGGTCTGGTTCCCCTTCCATAGTCCAGCCAAACCTTCCTGTTCAAAAATTTGTCTGGTATATCCAAAGGTTCCCATTGTGACGTTTTCAGAATTGGCGCCAATCATTTGTCTCCTTGTCTTTACGACATCAAAAGGAGTGGTTAACATGCAGGCCACAGCACCTGCTCCCGCACCACTTACAAATGTGTGAAGAAATGTGACACTCGACGGCGTTTCCTTTCCTTGATTGTGATAGTACCTATGGCCCCATGTCCCCAAGTTGTTGGACTCTGATAAAACACTCTTAAAGTGCTCTAGACATGACCAATACAAAGCTGCAAATGGGATATCACGCCATAGAGTGGGGCCCAGACCAACATAAAATGAAGAAAGTCCATTGGTCCGAAGCAAAACTCGGAAGTCTTCCAGCATTCCCCGACGGGCGAATGTAGATTTGCCTGGAGAGTTGATGTTGGATTGAATTCCAACCATACTGGCTTGTCGGGTTCGAATAAGTTCCAAAGGTGCCACTGCTAAGGATGAGAATAAACGGGCCATGGAACCAGCAATAACTGGAATATACCTCGGTGAAGACGACACATCTGAGCTCGTCTCAGAATGCTGCCTATGTGCATGATATTGATGCAGCATGGTTGATAGTTCATCATAAGTGGCTAGATGTAAAACAGTCGATGGTATGGTCATGACGAGCGTAGGTTTCAGCCCTGCATAAATCCCAGGAATACCCTCCGCATGGAAAATGCCACGAAGGGTAGAAAACGTGCCTTGGGGTGCTGGCGGCGATGCACATGATGCAAAGGCTGTCGACTCCAGCCTGGAGAAAATGCGTGTGGGGGTCCCACTCTTCTTGGGCATTCCGATCCCCATCCAACCATTTCGTACTGCGCCACTTGAGGTTGACTTTCCGGCACACGTCTGATGTTCGATGTTTCGTCCAATCGATGATTGCTGGTGGATCTTCGCGACTTCGAGAGGCGTTACTGCCAAGGCTGTGACAATGGAGCCGACGGAGCCTGAAATGATTCTTGGAATGAGGTCCGATGACGAAATTGATCCATCTGCCAACTTCCAAGGTTCATCAGACTGATTTTCAACCATGCCGTTCATCGGACTGGTGGGTAGATTTTCCTTGATTTGTTGTGTTGTTTCCATCGGATCAAATATGCACTGCACAAACGGTTGTAGTAGAGAGTTGGCCTTTTGCCTTTTGGCAATATTATCTCGAGTGAACGAAGCAAGATTGGTCCATCGGTCCATCCCCCTCCAGGAGAGGAAGAATAACCAACAATAGTGCAGCTTCCATCCTTTTTCTTGCCTTGCCACTTGCCGCCCTGCCACGACGGCGAAGTTTGAATTGTTCGAATTCCATCATTCATTTTTGCTTTGTGAAAATCTGACGTGGCAGGCATCAGCAGGCAGTTAGTTGGCAGATCATAAATATCATAATTCGAAATTATTAAAGGTAAGTCAATATATTTTTATTGTTATTACCTCTAAGCCTTTAATATTCTTTTCAACTTTTAAACAATCAACCATAATCTATAATCTACTACCAATTCGAACGCAGCAGCTGCAACTGACAGAGCCCAATGATTCATCCCTGGGATTGCAGAAAACCTTTTTTAGTCCTGAACGTTATAAAAAAGTGAAATCCATTTCATTTTATTTCACCCAAAGTTTTGGGAAACAGTGGGAAAACAACCTTCCTGGAAAATGGTATGAATATCTTCCAAGGATCAAACTTAGTGAGCATAACAACTTTGGAGGA
Organism: Thalassiosira livingstoniorum; assembly: GCA_036939595.1. Classification (NCBI taxonomy): domain Eukaryota; phylum Bacillariophyta; class Thalassiosirophyceae; order Thalassiosirales; family Thalassiosiraceae; genus Thalassiosira; species Thalassiosira livingstoniorum. The sequence goes on along the minus strand of JALLOT010001128.1, from coordinate 7,534 downwards.
TCACAATTAGTGCACACAACTTTGCAGGATCAACTCAGCGGGCATAGCTTTGCAGAATCAATTCATGAGCTAAATTTTTATTTCATGTGCTTTTAAAACCCATTTGCAAATTTCAATAATTTGCTAAGAATTTTGTGTCAAATGATGTGAATGCCAAATTCTAGCCTCCACCTCATTCCACCTTCTCCCACGGTATTTGAACCCATTGTCCCAGGGATTGAACACAAATAAAGTTTTCAAAAACTACCCACACTGTCATTGGTGGTTTGGGGGAGCAAAAACATTTTTTGAGAAGTCACAGTTACATCAAAATTAGTCTCTGTATGACATCATATAATTATTTTTGGTCTTTTTTGGGGTCATTTCATGATAAACAATATCTGAATGGTCAAAAATATTTATAAAAATAGTCATTTTTGAGTATTTCAGTGGTCATTGGTGGTTGAGGACCAAAAAAGTAGTTTCTAGTCAAGCGGTCTTTTAAACTGCAATAAGGTTGTTCTCCTGCTTTAGCCTCTAGTAGCTACATATAAAACACAAACAATGCCCACATCTTCTATTTATATTGTACTCAATCCTTTTTGCTTGTCATTGCTGAAGATAAAATATAGTTACCATCCCATGTCACCTACTGCACACGTGTTCATTCAATCATCTACAGTCAATTATTGGATGCATCAATCACCAAATTGACACCATTCTTCCCCATTCCCCCAATCCCCCCATTTGCTCTTTCAATTATTTCATCATGAGATCAAAACTTGTGGATTCACAATCTGGTGGAAGGGGAAAGATCTCTCTATCCAATACCCAAGACATGCCTTCTACCACACTGTTGGATTAAGTGATGCCCTCCCCATCATGGGGGGACTGCATTTTTACTGTATGGCATGAGACGTGACATCTATCTACTTTGACTTTCAAACAGTAACTGTCACCACCAATCTCCTCATTCTTCACCTGTCATGCTTGATGACATGTAAAATACCTCATGCATGGCCCCTGGTCCTCCTTTTGGAGGATGGTGTTGGTGGTGGAGGTGTTGGTGTGATGGCGCAGGGAGTGATGGGGCAGGTGGTGTAGGAGGTGTCCCTGGTTCCCCTGAGCCATTGCCAAAAATGACAAAGGCATTAGAAGAGGAGAACAATGTAATATAAAACTTACTTCTGAATGTCATGGAAGGTCAGAGCAAAAGGTGCAGAAGGAACAACATCAAAGGAGTAATTTATGTTAGGTTCATGGTGGGCATGTGGGGCATCATGGTCAAGGGGATAACCATGATTGTTATGGATGAGAAGGAGGTGGTGGGTATCCTGATGGGGAAAATTATGGAGAAGACAGCAGCAATAGGAGAGGAGATTGTCATGGCAGTAGTGGAAGATGTGCAGGTCATGTTGCTGAATATGAGAGAAAAGACAGAGGTGGTGGTGGAAGAGGTGGAGGATGATGTGGTGATGGAGGAGGAAGAGGATACCATGATTGCAGAGATTGTGGAGGCTACAATGAGAGGTCCTATAGTGATCAAGACAGAGGAGGACATGGTAAAGGAGGTGTAGGTGGAGGAGACCATTATAACAATCACAATGACAGGGATAGAGACCATGTCTAATACTGATGTGAGCACCTGTATGATTGTGGTGGTGGTTTTGGGGATGGTATGATGATTATGACAATGGCTATCACTGTGGTGGTGGTAGTAGTGGGATAATCAGTGGGGGTCCTATTGTTTATAATAAAACAAACTACAATGACAAATATTATGAATATTGTTAGAATTATCAAGTAAGGTAGATTTTCACTTACATGTTGACATAGTGTTTAATGAATTGTCACTTTTAGTGTTTTTAATGAAAAATAATAATTGTAATGATTGATGCTCATAAGTAGCTAGCTTTAATATTGTTGTTTCTTTATTGGGGTGGAATTCATATGTGGAATAAAAGGCTTAATGATCTGTGCAGTTGTTGGATCAAACAAAATAATCCTGATTGTTTGAATAACATTGGTATAACATTATGTATTTTAATCTTCTTTATTTTTTATTCAAAAAGTAATTGCCACTACTTTTCATTATTTTTTTGCTGACTTTTACTTATATGCAATGATTTATCTGGATTTATAGAACATGTATCATGCAGTACTATCATTCAGCTAGTGTTACTTCAAGTTATGTTTGTTTTTGAGTTCTATTGGAAACCATAGTAGAACACTGAGTGTGGTGTTTCAATTTTCCTTTCCAAAAAGATACTTGCTATTGTTTTCAACTGTCTTTCAATACTTATTTTTAGTAATGGAAAGAATTATTCACCAAATATGTATCAGTATCAAGCATTATTATCAACTGGCAGCCTGAATTTTTAGTTTTGTATTTTCAGTCCCATTGACCAAAGAATGATAATACATTATATATTTTTAAATAATTGTGTAAAAAAAATGATATTACTGAAAAATTATCTTTCAGTGCTAAATTTCAAAGTAATATAATATTCAACTATTTGTATCATGCAGTGGTATTTGACAGCTTGTTGCACTTTCAGGTTTGATGTCTTGTCAAAATATTTTTGTCATACTGTGAGGAATGATTTTTTACTTCTTTGCAAAAAATGGCCATTTGTTTTAATTTTTTTCAATACTGAATCCCACGCTTATATTCAATTATTCACAAAATAAATGCCATACAGAAGTAGCAGCCAGCTGATGGCATTTTTTAGTTTTGTACTTATCCCCAGAATCATATGATCTACTCTTTGCAGAGCTTTTGGCTTATTTATTGTTTTTTGTAAAAAAATCTGACAAATATTTTTTCATTGATGCTTTCCAATAGATGAATCCTTCGCAGAGAAAATGCTGTACAGGGGTGACAGCCCCTATTTTGGTTGTTATTTTTGTATTTTTTGGATTCCCCAGAAAACTTGTTTCAAAAAAATAAGTGCAGATATGTTTGACTACTTCAGTTTTGGCTGTCACAGGTGATATTAACAGCAACAGACACATTAATGAAAATAAAGTCATGATATGTAGTAGTAGGGGGTACTGATTAAACTGGTTCAAAATTTATTAATTCATTCATTGATCATTGTAATTTCTGTACCTAATAATTTCATTAGATTACTGTTGCAGCAGAACACAATTGATGCAGGAGAACATTATCAATGTTTATTTGGTTGGTGGCAACAGTATCAAGTGGTTAGTGTGATAAAAGTGGTAATGGAGAGGGCAACTGGAGATTGTAGGTGTAGGTTGAGATGATGGTGGAAGTGGAAGTAAGAAAATAGAGAGCTTGTAAATCACATGCTTGCTAGTCATTTGTATAATAACATATCTAGGTAGTTTTTGCTCTTGTTTTATTAGTCTAAATACATCTTAAAGTCATGAGACAGGCAAACACAAAAGTTAAAAAATGAGCTTTAATATTCATAAAAAATTATAAAAACAATGATGGAATGAGATCCAAGTAAAATTTTTGAACTAAATACAGTAATTATTGGTGAAAACAAGCCTGACAATTAAAAACTAGTCCGTATAAGATAAACCTTACTTAAAACGAGCCTGTTAACAAAATTGTTAACAAGCCAGACTTGATTTCAAAAATTGCAAAAAATATAATTGAAATTGACAAGTATTTTTGTTTTTTTACCAAATTTCAATACAATATTGCCAAAAAAATAAAAAAGGAGTCCTCTTTTTGGAAATTTTTGAAAACAAGCCCATATCCATGAACCTATGTAGACAACAAGCCTGTATAATAAACAGAAAACAATCCAGGCTCATTTTCACCAATAATTACGGTAATTTTGAAAACAAGGAACCATATTGGTTACTGTTTACAAACAGTAAACAACAACTGTGGTCACTTTACTAACATCATACCTGACTATAATGAGGCACAGATTTTGCCCCAATCACAAAAACTATCTAAGAAAATTTAATAAACAGAACTTTTCTGATGTTTTAAACATTGAGTTTTGGGAGTTTGGTCATAAAATGCTCTAGATTGAGAATTCAATTCTGCATCTAGAGAAAATTTGAATGAACTCCTAGAACTTGTTGAGAAAATGTAGGTTTTCCCACACCAGACTGTGTCCTAAACACAAGTCTCTAGGAGAGGGTTAACCTCCCGCTTAATGTGTTTACAATGAGCAGTCTAATTCCACTGGACGTATTCCCCAGAATCTCATTGAAACCACAGACTATATTTAAATTGTAAGCTAGTTCTACATCATACTTACTTCCTGTCCTCAATCCTAGCTTTCACTCTCTTACTAGAATACTAGCAGCTGCTGCAGACTCTGGATTGGCAGTTCAAACTTCTCTGCCTCATGCCACGTCACTGTTTCTTTAGCTGCTGAAGCTGCAATCTCAGCATCCTGCTTCACTTTCATAAACCTTGCAATTTCACAAAAAAGACCCAAACAAACATATCTCCAACAGAACTCTAATTAAAAAAATGGCATTGTCTAATGAAAAATCATACAAAGTGAATCCCAATGGACTCTCCTTTTGGAAGTTCCTCTTGCTTTTATTGTGAACCCAAAAAACCATGAGTCCCAGCTAACTTGCTGTAAATATTGCTGACAAAAGTTAATCATCTTTTTCAACTTTGTCAAGATAGTCAGGCAAAAAATAAGCCTTCATTGCTGTTTTTCATAAGAACATTTTCTTGTATCATTACAGATCCATTTAAAATTACTTCCTAGAATTTCTTTCCAGTATCCCTTTGTCCATCATAAACTAATATTTAGTCCATAAGATTTTATTTTGTAGTTATCTTATATTTTTGTCTGCTCAAAACCAGCTTCGCCCAACTTGAACGCATGTCGCAAAAGTATAGTATGCGTTATATCTACAGAGGCTGTTCTAAGAACTAGCAGGTAGCTGTTTACATTGGATGTCATTTTATCAGCTGTTTCCTGCAACTGACGTGGGGCCCAATCATATCCCATCACCATTGCCAGGCACTTGGGGCGGCCCTGTATGTAAGTAGGGCGATCATAAAGTAGGTTGTATTTTAAGTACAATCAGTACAATAGGGGTAAAAAAAAACTGTTGTAAATACCATAAGTAGTACCAAAAGTACAACATGGAGGGAGACTAACAAACATGTCAATGCAATAGAAACATCATTTTACCGCACACCTCTGATCCATTGCAATTTTGCAAAAGTATCAGAGTTCGCTCATCCCAACCAAGGCAATTGAGTTCAAGAGCGGACTCTCCTCTTTCCAGGAAAAAATATTAGGTCAAACAGTCAAGTAGTCAAGGAGAAATGACAGTTTTACTAAGAGGCTATATTTACTAATAGTTGCTAGTTAAAAGCTGATTCTTATCTACTAATATTTAGTCGTTAAGATCAACGGATGAAGGGATAAAATTTTTGAGCCACATATTACAAGAGGTTATGTTCACAATATTTCACATGCCTAAGAATCATAAAATCTTTCTTCAGAAGCCTTTTGGAAGGATTTCCATTTGGATGCATTTGGGTTTGTCATTTGTTTAGATTCAGAAAAAGTAAATTTGGGGGTGCTCTAACACCATGTCAGCCTCATCTTATTTTTTTAAATTTTATTGAGTACTCTCCCAAGTCATCTTTTTGCTATAATATTGTTATACCTATGTAGAAGCTACTACTACTATTACAGTGTTGCTAAAAATTATGAATGTATGAATTCAGTCACTATTTACTTTCTACTTAGAGGTCATAGGAGGTGATTCCCCTTTTCTTTGTTTAAAATAGAGATCATACTATAGTCTGTCTGTAATCTATCTTATTTATTTTTTACATGGATGTAATATACTAGTAAAAAATACTGGAATCAGTAGTGATACTATGTAGAGTTTAGAATTTATTTTGACCATTTTCTTAGAAAAAATAAACAATCAGTAACCATTTCCGGACACAGAATAAAACTAAACATTAACTACTTCTGAATACTGTAAAAAGAAAAAACACTCTAAAACATTATCCACCAAAATGAGATAAGCATCCCTATTACTTTAATTTCAAAAATTCTGAGCTATTATTTTACAGCAGTATTCTAGAAAAATCTCTTACATTAATGATACATAATGATAAATCAAAAAAGCTTCAATTTTTATTTCATTGTAAAAATTACCAAGATAGAAGGTAAAGTTCCATAGTGGAAAAGTGACAGAAAATTCCAACTACAACTAGGGAAGTTAGCATTCCCTAGCAGGGGCTCTACCATTGTCACATCTTACCTAGTGATAGACCAAATTTTCTATTTCACGGATTGTATTTTGACTGTACTGCTTTGTCAGCATTTAAAACGTGATAAAATTTCCCACATAATGGCCAGTTTTCAATTTTTGAGGTCACAAGTTAAACAACATCAAGGATGATTGACCTGGAACCATGCCTTGAAATAGTATGTAGTGCTGTGCTGTATCTCCACATACCACTGGTATATTTTTGTGAGCTTTAAATTTGAAGAACAAAACCATTAATGTATGTAAAATAACTGCATTGTCAGCCTATCACTGATGTCACATCTCTATTTAAAAGATATAGTCATAAAAGTAACATGATCAGGTACAATAGATATGGTATGGCATTTGGAGCACAAATCTCAAAATGAATTTTTGATATTTTTTAAGGCAGTTTTGTCTAGTTTCTACTCATTTTAAACTCCTTGAATTTGAGATTTGTTCTTCGACAATAACAAATTTCATATTTCCAGATTCATAACCAGAATAAAAGTGGATCAAAATGAGTATACATAATCTTATTACTTCTCTCCAACTTTCAGGTGTGTCATATATAGGAAGGTACAGAAATCAGATTATTTTTAGAGTTGACAAATGTAATCTAAAAGTATTTGTGAGTAATTTTGTGCATTTATTGTTTCATAAAAAAATAATCAATATCATGGAGGACACAGATGAAATATGGAAATGTGGATGGTGTGGATGGTGATTTTGGATGGTGCAGATGTAATGGATGGTGATGTGGGTGATAATGGAATCTATTGAAGGTGGGAGGATAGAAATTTTACCGTACTACTACCATATTTTACCATTTATTGATTAATGAACAGATGTGTGTGGATTGATTTGGAATGGATTGGAATTTGTATGTGCATAGTGTAATGGAATGAATAGTATGGAGACTCATATATTCACTATGTTAAATAACAAATATTTTAAGTGGGAGATTAGTGTTTCCCTCACAAAACACAGGATCTATTGTTTGCAGTTTCCAACAAAGTTGATCTTGAAGTTAACAGAGGAAACTTTAAATAAATACCAAATATCACAATCTCAATATAGTTGGATTTATCAATAATTTTTGGTGAAACAGCAAAATTATTTGGTTAACAACAAAATGATTGAAGCTGGGAGGTAAAATTTCAGTATATCAACAATGGCATTGCAAGAATTTTTTGTTTTGACAATTACAATATACAATATTAAATGTTATTTTGAAATCTATTGTCAAAAATAATTTCAGAATTAACTTTCTGCTTATTGCAGTTTTTATTTCATCAAAAATTGTAGTGTGAGTTGTAGTGAC
>JALLOT010001127.1:0-16112 GCA_036939595.1 Thalassiosira livingstoniorum | reverse complement strand
AATGAAATTGTGTTGCATATTTTTGCCAAAGTGATATTTAGTAAATCAGCACTGCCTAAGTACTGCAATACTAACTGTCAACAACTTAGGACTGTCAGCTGTCGCATACCAATAGTTACAGATTATGTTCATCTACAACTATATGTGAAGCATGAAGTTGATATTTTTGTGCCTTGTGCTCTTTGATGTGGCTGTGGATCCGTACCATACACTACTTATGAGTTTTTGCTCAACATGACACAAACACTGTTGACTGTTGTAGTTAATGACAATTTTAGTGGCAGCATGATCTTGGTTGTAAGCTCAAAAGTGTCATTTTTAGATGGAACCTTTGGCATAATGTACTGCCAAAAGCTGTTATCAAATGTCCTGGCTACATGCATTCTAGAGAAACATTGAATGAATAACCAAATCTAATTGGAAGCAACAAAAAATATTTTTAATTTTTTGTATTATTTTACATTAATTAAAAACTAAGTCTCACAAAGTTAAGATGCAATTTAAAAAATCAAAAACAAGAATCAAAAACAAAGAATAAGTTTCTCTCAGAAAGCAGGTGCCACAAAGAAATTGATGTATGTTCTAAAGATGTCATTAGCAATAAAATCAGCATCAAACAGACAATCAGTTTGTATTATAAATACTGAATCACAATTATTGGATGTATTATCAGATACTTCTATCAGTCATTCTTTTGAGAATGAGGGATGTATGACTGGCACTAAGACATGAACATGACTTCAATGACTTCTAGTTTCAAAACACATTTGAATTATTTGCATTTGTCTAAATGACATTATTTTACATCTGTTTCCAACAAGAACTAACCATTTGCTCAAATAATATCAGTGATTGTTGGATAAGGATGGATTGCCCTTTCCTACTTCTTGTCAACACAATGAATTGGTTCAAGCACCTTTGAAATCGAAGTAACAGGTGGTCCAATCATGTGGTAAAAATGTGAACATTAATCAAATTAATTATGTGACAAAATGTACAAAGGGGGGCTGAAAACATGGTAAGGAAGCACCTTGAGAACAATACATTATAACATAAAATGTAAACATCCAAATCTTTGTTCGAAGTCAGCGCACAATATAAACAAAGGAAACAAAAATCCACAACTCAAAAATTTTAGAAAATAGTTTCAAAACATGAAAACTAGCTGAAGAGTCATTCATATTAACTTCTATCAGATTGTTATAGTGTTATTTTTAAGTCAATCGATCAAAAAATTAAAAATTGTTTCTTTGAACTGTCTCTGAGAAATTTCTTGTGAATGCAAAATATAAAAACTATGAAAAATGAAAGAAATGAATGCAATGACACTGTCCTGCTGACTCGGTGTTGGTACTGTAATTTATGAACCTCGCCTCTTCCTTGTCGGTTTTGGTTCTTCTTGAATGAGCCCTTCGTTATATTTCTTTATGAAATTAAGTTTGTGTTTGATCGTTTTCAGCTCCCAAAATTTCTCTTCTTCGGTCCTCACTCGTTTGGCAGTTGCGGAGTCACGTCTACTATTTTGATTTGCTCTAACGGCTTTGTTACCCTTGGATCTATTGTTTTTTTGTGTGGCAAAGGCATCTTCATTCTTTTCTGCTTGTTGGAAATAGGTCTCGTCAATTTGGCGATAGAAAGGGTTGAGAACCACCTTGTTATGAGCAGAAGAAGTCACATCAGGAGCATCATCTTTTTTGCACAATTGACATGTTTTGTTTTTACACTTTTCTGTTATTTTTCTGGATGCATGCCGCTGATTGCTGGAGAACAAAATTTGTCGAAAGCAAAGCTCCTCTGTCTCTATTTCGCCATCGCTGCGCTTTTTGTTGCGATTCTCGTACTCATAGCGAAGGATGTTGAGCCTAGCACTCTCGACAAACTTTTGTTTTTCGATTTTCTCTTGATCTGCCAAGTTGTTCCTTTCTCGAATGCTCCTTGTGTATGCAAGCCTTTCTTCATCCCAAGCTTTGGCTTCTATTTCTGCCAGGTCTCTGCAAGAGTTGAATCGTTGATCAAGCGCGGAATTTAAGTTTGCTTCTTGCTTTACACACTGCTCATCAATGGCTTCTATCACTTTGGACAAACTATTTGGGTATGCTTGTTTTGAATCAACTAGTAGTCCCATGAATTCTAGCTTTTTCCATGAGGAAGAATCTTTGTCACTGCCAGGAATGGTCTCAAGGTTGCATGAGTTCATCTCTTGGGGCCCATTTGGCGAAGGAGCTTGTGGGCCTGCATGTTGAGTGCTTCCTGACCGTGTAAATCGCCTTTCTGATGCATCGACTTTGGCTGTGTCGTCAGCATCATCGCGGCATGTTGATTCGTCCTTGGTTTTTGCTGAATCAGACTTGGGGGTGATCAAAGGAGTATTTGCTGATCTCAAAAGGATACACCCACTGTGGCACTCATTGACATGGGACTCCAAGTCCTCTCTGGAGTTGAATATAGGAGGTGATGGCACAGGCTCACAAAACGGACAAGGATACTTGGCGCGCCTCTGTTGGTTGCCGCACTTGGACATACCACAATGAGAAGCCAGGCCTTGCAAAGTGAATTCCCTATCACAGCTCATGCAGATGCATTTTAGCACCTTGCTACGCTCTTTTCCACTGGGATGGCGTGATTCTGTATGGAATTCAGAAACTTTCGAAACATCTCGTCGTGGTGCAATTGCTGCTGCTGTTACACCAGTGGCACCAGTAACGCCAGTAGGACCAGCAGCACCAGTAGGACCAGTAGGACCAGTAGGACCAGCAGCACCAGCAGCACCATTAGCACTCATCTCCTTTTTCAATTCCACTCTCCTCCTCTGCTCCTCCTTCTCCTCCCTCTCCTTCCTCTCCTCCTCCTCCACATCAATAAACCCACACACCATCGCCGCTGGAATAAAATCCAACTTGTCCTTTTTCTTGATAACCTTAGCATTCTTTCTATCCCATCGTCGCTTCCCCCAATCAAAATGAATCTGCAACATGGGAACGGCCTTGTCGAGCATCAATCTTACAATAGTGGCATTGAATACATTTCCATCGAGCCATCTGACAACGATGCGATTGTTGGGGTAGTGGGTGGAGAGGAGGTGGATTGGGAAGTGGAGAGGGGTGTTTTGGTAGGTTTCGAGGATGGAAGTTATGGAGAGATGATTGGTTAGTCTGGTTCCACAGTGGTTGTGGTGATTGTGGTCGTTGTGGTTGGTTGGGGTTCTACGCTGGGTAGGAGTGAGGTAGGCGTTGGAAGAACTTGTTGGTTTTATTCGAGAAGAGCGGCGGCCAGTGTTTGCTTCATTGGCATTGGGTTGGTCAGATGCAGAGGGTGTTTCGAGAGCTGCATTAGTTTCAACAAGTCATTGGTGGTGGTGACATCGGTGATGGGTGTGATTGGCGTCATTGGCTCAGNAGGAGGTGGATTGGGAAGAGGAGGGGGGTGTTTTGGTAGGTTTCGAGGATGGAGGTTATGGAGAGATGGGTTAGTTTTGTTCCACTGCTATTTTGGTGATTGTGGCTAGTGTGGTGGGTGGGGGTTCTACGTCGGGTAGGAGTGAGGTAGGCGTTGGAAGAACTAGTTGGTTTTATTCGGGAAGAGCGGCGGCCAGTGTTTGCTTCATTGACATTGGGTTGGTCAGATGCAGAGGGTGTTTTGGGAGCATGATTGGAGTCTTGGGAAATTGCTTCTGTTTGGCCATTGTCACCACGTTCGTCGACTAGCACAGTTGCCTGAGACTTCTCAGCACCATCGGCTCCCACAGCACCCACAGCGCCCTCAACACCCTCCGCTTCCTCAGTACCATCCTCATGACCCCTCCCCTCCCTCAAAGCCAACATGTCATGACGACACTCTCTCAACTTCCTTTCAAAGAAAAAATCAATGGCAATCTTTACAGAAGGTCTCATTCGAACGTTATGCACCATCCTTCGCTTCCGTTTGGCGGGACCAAAGTCATGCAAGTCGTAATCCTCCTCGTGATTGTCGTGTGTGCCGTGTGTGTCGTGTGTGACGTGCCATTTGTGGACTCGGGTGCCGACACTGTCACTGCGTTTCCTGACTTCCTTGACTTCCCTGACTTCATTGACTTCCTTGGCTTCCTTGGCTTCCTTGACACTCATTTCGCTTTTGTCCATATACAAACTCTCGAGTGAACTTCGATTGAGGCCATTGCGTGATCTGGATCGACGGGGGCGTTTGGTTCCTCGCCTTTCTTGCCGTTCATTGCTTTGGTCGTTGAGTTGGCTCTCTTTGCTCTCTGTGCCAATTCTGATGTTTCTGCTATTTGAACCGTCCTTGCCCTCACCGCAGTTCTCATTGCTGTCCGATCTACGTTCTTCGCTGCGGTCCTCAATGCGGTCTCCACTACGGTTCTTGCTCTGTTTGCTCCTTCCGCGTCCCTTACTCTCCACAGAGTGTTTACTCGTTTCACTCTCTTTCGAATCGACGCCATCTCCAGGTTTAGAGTCATCTTGATTTTGGGTGCCTGCACTGCTTCCATCAACATCAGCTTCGTCGGCTCCATGAGCAGCACTCTTGCTATTCTTAATATTGCCCACGCCATTGACAAGGTTGACACCATCAACAAGTTGGTTTTCCCTGCCTTCTCCATCATTGGCGACATTGGTGATACTGGGTATATTGGGTGCATCATCACCGGCATCCTCAAGATTGCCTGCATTCCAACCACTTTTGTCATCCATGAGAGTTTTGGACGACCTGGCACAGCTAGCAACATCCATGGGAGCATCCGTGCGTCCAGCATTCGCATGATTTCCATCTACACTCTTCGAGGCATTCGCGCCTCCAATGCCAGTGACACTCTCGCCATGCTTATCACGATTTTCGTGCACACTGTCATTCGCATCCTTTACACTCATCACATTCGTCACATTCTTCACATTCTTCACACTATTCGCAGCATCCTTCAACACACTTCCATCACCATGCCAACCCACGTCGACCTCTCCCGCACCAACCTCCTCCCCGATAACCTCATTTCGAACCCCATCCACCTCCTGCACGTCATTGATGTCATTGAGGCGATGAACATCATACCCAAAAACATCCTCCCGCTTCCCAATCTCATCACTTCCAAACTTTTGGACAAAGTCACAAAACTCCAATCCTCGGAGAGAGAGGACTTGATCGAAATGAATGTAAATGTCCATGAGCTTGAGGATTTTTTGATATTCATTGTGGTTGATTCGGTTGGATGGCTGTGCTGATTGTGCTGACTGCGCTGATGAAAACGATTGAAATGATGGAGCCATCTGTTCCGGAGAAAGTGCCAATGATTGCGCCACCATTTGCAACGTGTTCTCCGACTGCTTCGGAAGTTGATGCGGGAGAACAAATCTCCACGAGTGTTGGAGTTTGATTTTATCCAGGAGGTTTTGACGTGCCATTTGCCGTTTGGACATTCGGGGTGCCGTTGGTTTGGTGGATTCGGTGGATTCGGTGGATTTGGTGGATTCCGTTGGTTTGGTTGATTTGTCTTTGGAGGAGATGGAAAGTGTCGAGGTTAACTTGTGACTGTTCCTGTGGATATCCATGAAATCATTGCTGTCCGCTGAACGAATTGCACCCACACTTCCATCCCCTCCTTTAGTTCCATCACGATTTTCTTCCACTTGCACCAATTCATTCAATCGTTCGGTACAGCACTGCATGAGTTTCAACAAGTCATTGGTGGTGGTGACATTGGTGATGGGTGTGATGGGTGTGTTGGTTGTAATGGGTGTGATTGGCGCGATTGGATTGATTGGCGTGGTGGGTGGGACTTCTTTGCTCCCCTTGTTTCCTTTTCCACCTTCCCTCCCTTCACTTCCATTGCTGCCTTTACTGCCGTTACTGACTTTACTGCCTTTGCCGCCTTTACTTCCTCCCGCCCCAATGCATCCATCATTTCCTTCCATCCCTCTTCGTCCTTTACTTCCTTTCCTTGTTCCCTCTTTTTTCCGTCCATCCCTCGCACTATTTCCATTCTTACTATTTTTTCCTTCTACTTTTTCCTCGTTTTCCAGCCCCAGGTGTTCCTCTGTTCCTGACTGCGCTGACTGCGCTGACTGAGCTGTCTGTGCTGCCTGTGGAGTGAAGCATTGCGATTGTTGCTGCGGTTGATGCGGTTTCTGTGGTTGAGGTGGTGGAGGTGGTTGAGGTGGATGCAGTGGTTCCTTCACAAGCTGCCATTGTTCCTTCCCTTGTGCATCTGGAATTTGTGGCTGTTCTGACTCTTTCCATAGCTGCGTCAGTTTCTTTTGTTTCTTTAATTGCTTTGATTGCTTTGATTGCTCTGGTTGCTTTTGTTGCACTGGTTGCTTTGGTTGCTTGGGCTGTTTTGCCTTCTGCTGCGACTGTTGAGACCGTTGAGACTGTTGAGACTGTTGAGACTGTTGAGACTGTTGAGACTGTTGAGACTGTTGCCACTGTTGCGACTTTTGCTGCGGCAGACATTGTGGCTTCCGTTCCTTAGGCTGCTTAGGCTGCTTAGGTTGACTAGGTTGACTAGGTTGCTTTTGTTGTTCATGTTGCTTAGGTTTCTTCCATTGCTCAAGTTTCTGCCACGGCTGCAATGGCTGCAATGGCCGCGAAGGCTGTGAGGGCCGCGAAGGCTGTGACGGCTGTGACGGCTGGATTTCATGCAGTTGCTGTGTTTGTGGTGGTTGTGGTGGCTGTGGTGGTTGTGGAAGTTGTGGTGGTTGAGGTGGCTGTTGAAGTTGCTTTGGCTGCTGTAGAGTTGGATGCGGCTGTGGCTGCTGGGCCTGCAGGGGTTGCTGCTCCAACTGTGGTTGTTGAGCAATCTGCGGCTGTAATGCTTGGGGAGGTGGGCGCAATGAGAGCGTTTCAAGAGGCTGTTTCATTTGAGTTTGACATTGTTCTGAATGCGTAAGTTGCTGAGGTTGATGCTGGGGTTGTTGCTGAGGTTGCTGCTGTTGCTGCGGGGGTTGCTTAAGTTGCTGAGGTTGTTGTTTCGACTGCCAAGACTGCTGGAGTAACTGTTCTGTCCTTTGTTCATGAGACAGCTGAGAATGCTGTGACTGCTGCTGCTGCTGGAACTCAGATTGCTTAGGCTGTGGAAAATGATGATGCGGAAATGGAGGCTGTTGTGGCTGGTTGGACTGATTGGACTGATTGGACTGATTGGACTGGTTGGACTGATTGCACTGAGTAGTATGCAAAGGCAGATTGGACTGGTTGATATGAGCAGCGGTGGATTCAGTGGGTGATGATTCGAGTTGCAATGATTGTGGCGGTTGTGAAGGTTGGGGCGGTTGTGAAGGTTGGGGGGGTTGGGACAACAAGCGTTTTTTACGACGATGTTTCCGCTTGGAAAGTGGAGACTTTTGGGATTCGAGGGGCTGCTGGGCTGGTTGGGGCGGTTGGGGTAGTTGAAGTTTTTCAGGTTGTTGAGGTTGCTGAGGTGGTTGAGGTTGTAGAGGTTGCTGCAGCTGCTGCAGTTGCTGCAGCTGCTCCAGCCGAATCACTCCCTTACGCTGCTCCAGCTGCTCTTCCAAATGCTCATGTTCCATCACGAGCTCAAGTTGCTCTACCTCCCTTTGATGCTTCGTTTGCTCCAGCCGTTCTATCTTCGCATCCATTTGTTCCATTGTATCCCATGGCTTTCTTGGCTTCTTTGGCTGCTCAGAATCTTTCGGTTGCTTCGGTTGCTTCGGTTGTTTTGGTTGCTTTGGCTGATTATTCTGCTTTGGCTCCTTTTCATTCTTCGACGGTTGTGACTGTTTCAATTGTTTCGACTGTTTCGACGATGGTTTGAATGACTGTTTTGACTTCTTCGGCTGCTTCGACTGCTTCGATTGCTTCGACTGCTGGGATTGTTGCATTTGCTCCATCTCCTGCATTTGCTGCATTTGCTCCGGCATTTGCTGTGCATCAGGCACCTGTGTCAAAGGAATCAAAGGTGGCAACGTTGGCACCATTGTATCTAATTGTTGGGGCATGAAATCCTGACCCTGTGGCATTTGGGGCATTTGGGGCAGCTGTGGTAGCTCTCCGAGTGAAGGCGACGTAGGCTGCGGTGGATGTGGTTGCTGAGGTTGCTGAGGTTGCTGCGATGGATGAGGTTGCTGCCAATGGTGAGGCAATTCTAGCTCATCGGTCTGCTCTCGTTGAATCTGCTGAGTCTGCTGGTGCGGAATATGTTGTTGCATTTGTTGCGGTTGTTGCGTTTGCTGCGGTGGCTGTGATTGTTGCGATTGACGGGGCCGCTGCGACTGAGATTTCTGAGACTTCTGAAATTTCTGAGATTGCTGAGACTTCTGAGATTTCTGAGATTGCTGAGATTTCTGAGACTGAAATTTCTGATGCGGAGATTGCTGAGATGGTTGTGGTTGCGGCATGGTAGAAAATGGCGGTAAGGTTGGAACCGACGAAACGGAGGGAGCCGAGGGGATGGCGTGAGCGTAGGGATGGGGGGCAAGGTGCACGGGCTGCACGGCACACGAATGATTGTCATAATTGTCATAATTCCCATAATTCCCATAATTCTCATAATTGTCATGCAGCTGCTGCTCCTGCTGCCGTTCCAAACGCGGCTGCTGCTCCAGGTGCTGGTGCTCATTGAGCTCATGGGGCTCATACTGTTCCTTATGTTGTTCCTTTTGTCCCTCAGGATCCTTCTCCGAATTTTGGTTGTTGTGCATGTGGTGCGACTGCGGCGACTGCAGCGACTGCATGGCTTGTAGATGCTGCATGGCAAGGGCATGATGATGCTGCTGCATGTGTTGTTCATGATGTTGATGCTGTTGATGTTCGTGCCGCAAATGACGCTCGTGCTCGTACTGCTGCTGTTCATGATGCTGTTCATGATGATGCTGCCCTCGCACTTGTTCCTGGTGCCGCGAATGAGGAACGGGGCTCGCCTGGCGCTGTCCCTGCCGCCTTTGCTGCCTCTCCTGCCTCTCATTCCTCTCATTCTTCTCACTCCTCTCCTGCCTTCCATGCCTTTGCTGTCTCTGCTGTCCTTGCTGCCTTTGCTGCTGCGGAGGCGGAGTCAATGAACGCTGCCTTTGCTGTCTTTGCTGCTGGGGAGGTGGAGTCAAAGATCGTTGCCTTTGCTGTCTTTCCTGCTGGGGAGGTGGCGTCAATGTACGATGCCTACGCTGCTGATGCTGTTGAGACGGTGGAGTCAATGATCGTTGCCTGCGATGCTGGGGCGGTGGTGGTGTCATGGAACTCAATGAACGCTGCCTGCGCTGCTGGTGCTGTTGGTGCTGTTGTGGGTGCTGATGCTGTTGATGGTGCTGAGGCTGAGGTGTCATAGAACGTGGACAGTGCTGAGGTTGGGGCGTCATGGAACGCCGCTGCTGCCTCTCATGCCTCTCATGCCTCTCATGCCTTTGCTGCTGATGCTGCTGGGGTGGCGGCGTCGGGGGCTGGGGTGTCATGGAACGTGGATGCTGATGTGGTTGTTGCTGTGGTTGCTGTGGTTGCGGAGGCCACGATTGGGAATGCTGCCGATGAGGTTGATGATGTGGCTGTGGCTGAGGATGAGGTTGAGAATTAGGTTGAGGATGAGGTTCAGGATGTGGCTGCGATTGAGGATGTGGTTGCTGTGGTTGCGGTTGATAAGGATGCGTGAAATGCGTTCCATGAGGATGCCGCAATTGCCGCCCTGGTCGAAATTGCATCGGCTGTGGAGAGTGCTGAGAGTGTGGAGACTGCTGTGGGTGCTGCGGATGATGAGAGTTCGGATGGTGAGAGTGCTGTGCGTGTGGGTGCTGTGGGTGCTGAGGATGGTGAGGGTGCTGCGGAATGCGCGGATGCTGCAAACGATGCGCAGGATGAGGAGATCGGGGAGACGGTGGCGCCATGATGGCAGGGGGACAATAGTAGTAATGCGAAGGTGGAACTGACAGCGACCGCGGTGGCGGAAGGGGCGGCGGAGGTTGCGGGGGCGACGACGATGAGTGCGATGAGTGCTTGGACCAATCCGACATTGTGTTCGTTCGATTTCGATCTCTAGAGCAGCCTAGAGAGAGGTATTAAAGTAGTACAATACCTGCAAAGCCATCTATCTAATCTCTCGGAGCATTCTGCACTAATTTTTTCTCAGTGCAAGGTATTGTAATTGCGTGATGGAAGAAATAGTGCAATTTCCGGATTTCTTACTTCCACCATTGTCCAACGTCAAACATTTTCGACAACCAATCTCAATTTTGGTGGCACGTACTTATTGCGCCTCGTACAAATGTAAGTACATAATAGTAGGTACCTTAGTATGTACTCATGTCTACTCACGTACAAGATCATAACAACATAGTTTCGTAGAATATTTACTAGATATTTACTGCTACTTACTTATTTAGTTATATAGGAGTATTTATTGTTTTTACTTACTAAATTTAATATTAATTCCGCTTAAAGTGTTGCTTGTCGTGTCCTCCTATTATACGTACATACTCCTACATACATACTACTCTCTAGCATGTAATATACTATATTATGGTACTTGGCTAATAATACTTATAATATTATTATGTAGAATTGTACTAGGTATTGTACTACTACTCTAGAGAGAGTAGGTAATTGTTCTCAGGGTCTGTTCCGCGTGTCCGCGTGTCAAACTGCATTATTTTTTCTTCCGAAAAATGGCGCGTCTCATTCGGCCGGTCCTATTATGACCGCTGACCAGAGTGCACTGAATTGGCGATATGTTGTACTTAGTAATTATTGTGAATAATATTTGAAACATCTTTTTTTGCTCAATTTTGTGGTATTGTGCGCGGTGGCTGGTGGCTCCCAGCGCAGAGGCTCCCAGCTCCCAGCATGCCATATGCTCTACATAATTGTGAATGATTGTACTATTCACAGTCACAGGGAAGGTTTCATGTTTGTAGAAGTGGGATAGTCTGGGGGTGATGATGCTGCTGATGATGCTGTCCTTGCCACCTGTGCCACTTACTATGCCACCTATGCCACCTATGCCATGCCATTGAAAATGTGAGGACATGGGACATGGAACTTTGATGATTTTCATGCTATTGCTAGAGGGTGGCTGTGGGCCAGTACTCCAAGAATCAACTGAGAAATAACAATTCCACTCTATTTCTTCCATCCTCCAAAACTCACCAACTGTCAGTTGGTTCATTTTTTTCTTTTTGTGCTTCTTGTCTACAACATCAAAAATGGAGATTTAGCATTGAATTCTTCTTTAATATTTCTTGTTGCCATTGAAAATCTTCCGCATGCTATATCTAGTCCCTAAGAATCTATAGAATTTCTAGAATGTCACAGTCTTGAGGGCTTACTATCATTGTTTTTCATTTGCTTGGAGTAACATGCCTAACATAAGAAAACATGGATATTTCATTGCAGTGGTACCCTTCCATCTGGCAGCAGTTTGTCCAATTGAATACCAATTGATAGACTCTCCCACCTTCTTGTGCTGGATTTTATGTGACTGGTGATAGTTGTTTCAATATCAAACAAAAGTGTGTTCAATTATATCCATTTACTTTTACAAATGACAATGTTTCATCCTCCCATACTTTGTGCTCAAGGTATAATGTTTTGCTTTTGTCTTTGACTCCTATCATTGCAAATTGTTTCACTGTTGACAGAATTTGAGTGACATAAGAAAATTACATATTATTTAATATTGAAGCAGTGCATCTAATGACATCATCCTCATTTCCAACACTGGTACCACTGCAATCACCACCACAATCAATACAATTGTCTTGGTCACTAAGTCAAAAAAGTAGCAGAGAGCAGGGTGACAAAACAATGAGTTTAGAAGATGATGTAAAAGAAGATAGCTCCCAATGATGATTTTGGAAATAGATAAAAGACTAATTGAAAAAATATTCTGTTTCAAAAAGAATGCAGTCAGAGTCATAGTTGGCACAAATTTAGGGTGGGTCCTTTTGCTAGTGCTTGTAACTGGTGCTCTGTCCCAGGTGAAAGAAAGTTGTTTTGAGGAAAGAACGAACTCTCAGTGGCAAAACTCTTGCAAAAAATTCCTGCCTTTAAGTGCAATGTCTTGTTATGATAATTGGCATGTTCCTTGTTCTGATCAATTGTCATATTTTTATTTGTTTATCTCCTGCTCTCATTTATTCATGACTTCTTTTCCTTTAGACACTGTTCAAAAATATAAAAAAATCTACAATGGATGGTGACAATTCATTTTTAGTTTCTTGGAAAATCATTTTTCAAATTTTATTGAACTTCAAACCATCCTAATTTTACTTTTAAGGGAGGGAACTATGTTGGCTTCTGCTCTTGTAGAAGTAGCAGGAAAAAATTAATCTTCTATCATTGTGTCTTCTTTTTACAAATGATGACATTTCTCTATTGTCCAAAAAACTATATGTGACATAGAGCAAGAAGTTTTCCTGCTCCCATGGACAAAACCAAATAAAAATTGATGTCAGCATCCAAGTCAGAGTCTTTGTCTTTAACCAAGCCACCATCATCAAATAGCAAAACTCTGTCAACATTGCCCATGCCATCTAGTATTTTCATCAGATCCACAATGACTCAACACACAAATATAGAACAAGATCCAAAACACCAATTACAAAATTTTTGTCTGAAATAGCTGCACAAATGCCACCAACCCCAGGCTTGACTTCTTTTTGAAATACATCTACTGCAGCAGTTTCTCCATGCGTTGATGTCAGTCCATCACTAGTCCTTTGGAATCTTAACAGCCTCTCATAGGACAGTTCTTTTCCTTGCAACAAGAAAAGCAATCAAGTGAAAATAAGGAGAGTATTATCAGCAATCTGTTGTCTGAAAATAAGGAATTGATGGCAGAGTTAGAGGAGCAAAGTTCAGAGGCAATGCAATTACAATCAGAAGCTTTGAAGATGAAACCTGACCATTCTTCAGATATGGCTTTGCTAGAGAAGTCACAACAAAGGAATGGGATCAATCATTTGACTGCAAGTCCTCACTTTGTACCAAGTCCCAAACAACAAGAGAAGATGTCTATAAAGTAAATGCATCAACCTTAGCTTAAGAATTGGAAATGGGATTTGAAAGGGAAGCTCAATATCAAGTCCTTTGAGGTCAATGGAAAATTGAATTAATCTAAACAACACTTCAAGCAAGAACATTTTTGTTTGAGTAGATTGATTGAGAAAGAAATGAGTTGAAACTGCACCACACCAATGGTTATGGAGATCAAGTATATTACTTCTTGACCAATGAATACAATGGGCGTTTGTCTAAATCTGTCTCTTTTCTCCTCCCACCTTGCTCCTTGTGTTAACTTTCCAAGTTTTTTGTACTAAAGAATCTTCAAAATGGTACATTTTATAAGATTTCACACTGTCTGATGTACACTCAATTGGTGATGAATGTTGTAAATATTGTGTATAACATTATTATTCAAATGTCTTGTCCAATATCATTTCTTTGGACAAAAATATATTGTGAAAATTATGGGATTGGAGTTTAATCTTATTTACCATTTTTTAAGCTGTATTGAAAATCTATTACAGAAACATCATGTGGGCAGTAGAAGTAGTAATTACAAATGTTTTTCCAATGACTGGGTTTATACCTTATCTAATTAAAAAGTCAAAAGTATGAATAGTTTTCACCATTTGAGTGGTTTCTTATATTTTGTCTAAGCTTGATTTTATATTATATCTCCACCTTTGTTGTGTAATTAGAGAAAATGGAGGGAAAGCACACTTGAATTCAAAAACAAACAGGTTCAAAAATAAAAAATATCCTGGGCAACAAATGGGTAACTTTATTTTTTGCTTTTCATTATTTTTATTGGACACAAATGTACCCCTCTCTGGTTCCAAACATTAGTATAAGTACATTATGTCTCTAGTAGTTTTCATTGGTAATTGGCAAGCCTCACCATTGTTACAGTCCTTATCTCAAATCTTTGTGTTTGTGTGATTGAGAGCTGTTGAATATTGATAAATGCACCACCCTGTAAAAAATATCATTGTCTACCAATAGTAAATGCACAAGAAAAAAATTTGTGTCCATTGTACTGCAATTGTTATTATCATCAAAGTTTGCAATAATAATGAGAGTGAAACAAAAATAAATGAATACAAAAAGGATCATAGTACAGTTCTATTTTCACAAATATATTTTTAAATATTCATCTTTATTGAATTTCATTTTAGATGTTTTGTATGTTGAACCAGTTAAAAAGCAACATGTTATTGTTACAAACTACTGTTGCTTCCATCACATCTAATATTCTTATCTTTAAGTGTAACCTTCTAAAGGGTTCAATTGTTTAGGATAAAGGGAGGTTAATTATTTGGACAACAGATAAGTAGGTCAGTCAAAACTACTTTGATGTTTTAATTTGTTTATTCATTCAGGCCTTTGAATTCATCCAAAATACATTTTACCTTTTTCTAGGAGATAGAATAAAATTATGAAACTAAAGTTGAACCACCTTGAATGATTCAGTTTTGTTTAGGGACTGTTGAACTGAATAATTCTGTGAGTTTCATTTGCTATGTTTTGAGCTGGAAATTTGTGTTCCTTTGTATGTTGGTCAAGATTCTATCAAAAATTAAAAATTTTTGATGATTACTTGCTGTTAACTATTTTCATTGGTCAACTAAAATAATATTCTACCAGGAAATGACCTGTGAAATTCTTTTATTTTTTAGATTGCTATTATACTCTTGATTATCTGTTGCAGAGAACCATGCATTGTTTTCTTGCTTTGTGATGATTCTAGATATAAACACTTTCAGCTTTTTAATGTGCAAGAGAAATGGGAGAAACATGTTTAGATGTGGTTGAAAGAGTGGATTGTTGATATTTAAAAATGAAAGTAAATTTTTAAGATCCTCAATGTGATATAACTCCACTAAATCATTTTTTGTGTAAATGTCTGGTTTATTGTTGTGCATTTTCATCTAAAGAAATACATGAAAATATAATGAGTTCAGCTCATCAGTCTAGTGGTGTTGATGGTCTAAGAAATATCACTATGTTTACTGATAGACTTGTTGGTACAAGACCATAACAACTGTCATCAGTCTCTTTATCAGATATCCCCAATTTTCCCCCTTGTGTCTGGGGTCAAGGGCTGTGCCCTTTCACCTGGTCATAGGACACTACTCTTTATTAGCGGTGTGCCCTTGGTTGTGAAGGGGCTTAGTTAGTTTGTATGTAATTCTGTTGCTATGTGCATATTTTGACATGATAGTGAAGTTGTCAATACATGAGCCCAGACAGTTGCTTGGTATTGTTGCCTGTCTTGTTACTACATTCAGTAAGAGGATATTTTTTCCCTCTTGGTGGTGGTCCCTGGTATTAGATGAAGAATTAGTGGTGTCTGTTTCAAAATCTAGCTTGCTAGTCTATCAGTAAACATAGTCATGGTGCTTATACTCATAGCAAAATTAGACTAATGTGTCTACATTTATTCTACCCCTATTAGACAGCACACAATATTTTACCAACTACAGGCATACAAAATATTTTGAGTAGGGCAGTCATTCGAAGAAATGAACATCATTATACTTTATCATTCATTTACATCTCATTAGAATTTTCTAACCAGAATAATTAGTTACAACATGAATTTAACCAAATCTTAATTTTGTACTATTCCTTATCAAAGATTGACACAAACATAGAACAACTACATTGCACAACAATCAAAACCAAAAAAAGATTTTAGTGATTTTTGGCAAATCCATTGTGATGCAAATGTACAGTTGTCAATTAGATACCATACATGAAGGTCTTATTATTATCATTTTGAATGATGACATAACAAAGAACAAAAATGGCACATGTCAATAAAAATCAATCATGAGATATTTCAATTTCTGTTTGCTGTAATGTTTTTGGTTAATTACTGGGTTAATCTTTGAAGTAGATCTATTTACTGTTTTTTAAATAATTTTTATGTTTTTGTCTCATTGACCCCTTTTGAAAATAAGTATTATGACAGGAATTACATTGGGCCAGACCTCAGATCATACAGCTATGAAAAATGAAATTCTTATTTGAAAGATGAATTTAGATTGCAAAACCATACCAAATAGCATTAAAAGATATTTGCTGTATTCAAACCAGGTCCACTATACACAAGCCTTTGTATGCACATGAATTTCCCCCCTGTGTCTTTAAAGATAATTTTTGATTGGTAAATATGGAAT
>JALLOT010001126.1:0-16118 GCA_036939595.1 Thalassiosira livingstoniorum | reverse complement strand
ATTTTTACTGGCTTTTTGTGTTTTTAACGCGTTGGGGCGAGTGAAAGCGTGTTTTTAAGCCATGGCATTGCCACAATTCAGCAATTTTTTTTCATTCGCGGAACTCCCAAAATGGCAAGAGGATGGTTATAAGCTGCCCGCTGACGGAAACGAGTTAATGAAATTTTAAGATTTTAATCTGGGGAAAAATTCTGGTTCATTCAAGCTGAGGAATAATTTCCCCAAGTTTCAAGGTGCCCCCCACTCACCAAACAGACAATAGCACTACTATGACTCACTATGACCACTGACCACGCTATGACATTGACAATGAACAACTACAACAACATCAATTCCAATTAGTTTTCTGATCGAGAGGAAACAGTCAAATAGCAGAAACAATTCTACCACATCTAGATAGGAGTACAATGCCAGCGTTGTCTTGCAGAAGCCGCCGTCATCGGAGGATTTCATGATGTGGACTCTATCTTCCATTTGACGGCCATCGCCTCCGTTCTCAAGTGTCTGGTATCTGGTATCTGAATTCTGAATTACCACCGGCAAAAAGCATGCAGTGCAATGCACCCATTTCGCTGTGTCTGTGGGGAGGGCGGGGAGGGGTGTGTCGAAAGTAGGTGCAATATTTGCAATGCAAGAATAATGTCAACAAAATTTAAACCATCTCTTGATGGACGCCCCGACGTCAAAAAATGATATCTTTTTCAAGGCGAAACGAAGCGAACTCGATTTGATATGCCCCCCTCCTGTTTCATCTTTGGGCAACGAGTAATAAGATTCCACCCTGATCGTATGTTGTCACCGTTGTTGCAGCTTGGTTGCAGTACTATGTGTCTCAGAAACATATGTTTTGAACAGGAACACAAATTTGCATCAGAGATTTTAACATCGAAAGAAACGAAAAAACGGCAAAATCAATAATCCAATCGAAACTAACTCTTTGAAAATTGAGAACATGGGGGGCTGCCTTAGTACTGCTACTCGTCCATGGGAACCTCTCCCTGACGACAACAAAACGTTTGAGCCGTACGAACCTGCGGATGATAACATTACACGTAAATTGAAACAGAGTGTTTTATCGGAAAACTGGCAAACATTGAGGGATGAGTGGTCGGCTGTAGAGAAAGATGAAACTATCAGCCCTGATGATCGTTGGTATTACTTGAATATATTAGGCAATGAGATCACAAAAATGTGGCCAGGTCCAGACGATCGAAGTCAAGATTTGGAGAGTTTTGGCAAAGTTTTGGATGAATGGTTCAAAAATGAGCCTGAAAAATGCATTATGTTAAGAGCCTATTTTTGCACACGTTGGGCATGGCACGTCTCTAACGAAGCTAAACGTGTGACATTGGAGGATCATCAAATTGGGGTATTTGCGAATAGGCTCATAGCCGCGTCCAAAGAAGTAGAAGTTGCCCGTGCGAAGTGTCCATCAGATCCTTTGATCTACGTATTGGCCATCTGGATCAAGTTGGGTTTGGGTGACGTCGTCCCGGGAATCATGAGCGTAGAGTCTTGTCTTGATTCATTGGTCAATACAGCTCACGAACCAGTGCGTGTTTTTGCTCGAATGCATTCCATAAAGGATGAAATTATTGCTCAAATGATGCTCTTCTCTTNAAAAATACAGCTTCTGTACCAAGCACATTCAATGGCACTGCAGTATTATGGCAAGAAGTGGCATGGCTCCAACGAAACAATGCTCTCGTATGCTCGCAGTGTTGCTCACTATACAAAGTTGCCAAACAGCCACCCATTATGGATTTTGGTGAGAGTTTTTTTTTCTCAAATTCTTCAAAGTAACATCCGTCTGATGGACTGAATGATTCTTCGAATATGTTGCTGGCCATTAGATCCCAACAGCACACCTAGAGTGCAGCATCTCCAACCTGTATAACAATAATACCACTGAGTGGAAGGGCGGACAACTAGGGTATTATTGGCACCAGCCTCAAGTTGTTGGCGATATAATGAATAGCTTTGAACACGCTTTACCTGGAGAAGCAGCTTCGATGATTCAAGCCACAAACGTCCCTGATCATTACCGTGAGTGGTATCTCAGAAACTGTTATGCGTATTGCTTCGACATGATAGGAGTTGAGGAAGAGGCCCGTCGGCAAATTCGTATCATTGGCAAGCGCCCTGTGATACGTAGTCCTATTTGGGAAAGTATTGATGAGTACAAACAAGATTTACGTGAACTGGGCTTTTCTTTTTGAACGTGAAATACTGTAAATTGTAAGTATGACAAATAGGATTGTTGCAAATTGAAGCAGCCTTTTGAATGGCAGAATAAAATTATTTGTTTCACTTCAGTCCAAATAATGGTAATAAATACAAGCGACAGCATTACATTAAAAAAATATATCATGTACAACTACTAGGGTAAAATATACTACGCATAATTCCTTTGCATTGAGTCATTATTGTTTCTCTGATCAAGCTCCAAACATAATTCTTCAATTCGAGAGAAGATGGCGGATTTAAATATTTTGTTGCTAAATTACTAATATTATCTGTCAGTATTACTTTTTGCTGTTAAACTATTGTCATTGAAGTGAAGATAAGAGCATGCTTTGAGTGATGCATCTTTCTTTGTCCAGCATATTTTTTTTTCATTTTAAAATTCAAGAAGTTAAATGTTTTGCATTCCTAATTTGTAGCTTGATAGAATATTTGATCTGGTTGAGATTTGCAATACAAAAACAGGATGACTTAATGTGGATAAAAAAGAACAACAATTTAATTTTTCCACCCTCTATCACAGACTTTGATGCTAAATGAGAAGCAACAAATCAAAGTCAACATAGTTTAGGTGATGAGGTTTAAACTGCGTAATTCATAATTCATTTTTAAAAAATTACCGGACTACAAGAATTAAGGCAGAGCATAGCTTTTGTCTTTCTTTTGCACAATGACTTGCACAGCAGCAGCACGGGGCCATAAAAAATTGTTCAGTTAACTGATCATTCGCTTGAAGAGCAGGAAACTGGTCTAGACCAGACCAACACCATCAGTGCTATTTGTATCGAACAGTTGTTTTGCACTTAAGACCATGTCCAGAGTTAACAACTGGGGCAATATTGATATGGAGGGATGGAGGGGATATGATCGGAGTGAGACATGAAGGACTGCAAGGAGAAGCATCTCCTTTTGAAGGCAGAGGTTGGGATGAGGACACAGAATGGTGTCGCTCAGTGAGGCATGCTTGGAGGTCCTGCTGTCTAGCCTGAATCGCTGCCTCCTGAGCAGCCTCCATTTCAGCAATCCAGTATTGGTGATCAGCTGCTGGAGCTTTACCAAGTTCCTCAAAATTGATCTCCAAGAGAGCACATGCATTCACAGCACCAAAAAAAGGAACATAACAATAAACCAATAGCAGCACTTTGGCTGGTCAAACACAATACTATTGGGACCTCATACAACTTTATATAGAAAACAGGGAGAACCAGCAGTTTAAACTTGTTGATTACCCTTAGTGATAGGTAAACAAGATCTGTATAGCAGTTCCAAATGTAAGTTGGACTAAATTAGACTTACTTCTTAAATGACTACATTTCTTAATTTGGAAATATTTGATTTATCTTCAAAATAGCATTAAAATTTTTGTAATAAAATTTTTGCATTTTCCTCTCTGATATGGCCAAATGAATTTTAACAAGATGCACACAAAATTTCTTGAAAGTAAGTTCAGATCTACCAGCAGGGCCAAAGTTAGGACCAGTTCTAGGCCAGCCATTATGAGCAATTCCAGTCTTACTAGTTAATGATCTTGCCAATAAATCTCTAATATTGAGATTTGTGACAACCATGCCATGGTCATCTCATTGTTTTGTTTGAACGCCAAATGTTCAACTAGTTGGAATAAAATGAAAAAAAGAACTCACTGAAACTAATTTGTTCATGGTGATAAACAATGAAACCAAATTTATTGGATGCTATTATTTCTAATTGATAAAGGTTAGATGTAAAAAAGAAAACAACCCACTCCATTGAAAGCTGCTCTTGTAATCAAACAGTACAATATTTGTGCCAGTGTGCCAAACACCGTGGTCCACTCATATTGCAGCCAGTCACGGCTTCTCTTTCCTTGGACATGCTTGTTGTCATCTTGAGACCAATACGCTGGTCCTCATCCCGAGACCAGCATGCTTGGTATCAACTTGACACAAGCATGCCAATCATACTCTTGGATATTGACATGCTTGTTGTCATGTTGATACAAACATTCCAGCAGTCATCTCTCTGTCTGACAGATTATTAACTCCTTGTCACAAAAGAAAGCAACCCAAGCACTGTTCTTGTTTGCTGTACCACTTTTGAAAGCTCAAAGTGTTAGCGAACAAGCTTGTGTTTGCCTCCCGAATGGCCCAAGGTCCCACAAATCTGGTGTAAGTGTAAGGTCCCTGTCTTTGTCATCTTAATGTTTGATCTTGCTTCATGATCATAGTGAAAGTGATTGAAGTCCAATTTTGAGATGAATATTGGAGGATTGGGTTGCTAAAAATCCAGCAAGATAGACTGCCACGATGATGGTGACAATGTTGCAATGACAAAAGGGTATCAATGATTGAGCTAATGGATGCATTCTTGTGAACTGACTTATGCACAAATGTTGCTGAGATTTTGAATAAATTCGGCTACCTGCAATGTTTCAATCAAGACAATGTGTGCAATGCAGGCCAATGTTCAAGAAGAGGATGGTGGCAAGAAGGTATCTCCGCAAGATAGAACAAGCAATGAGTATCATTCTTGTCATTTTGTTGTGAAAGGGTAAACTGCTGACAATTTCCTTTGCAACAGCAAAAATTTCTAAGTCTCCTTTATGAAGGCAAGTACCTAATCAGAATGGGGCTAATGAAGATGCTTTTTGGAGGAAGATTATTAGGATATGATGGTGACCAAAAAGAGGTTATCAACATGATTGAGATTGAGAGGAGGCAATGTTGGGAGGAGGCAAAGACTACAAAGAATACGAAGATGATTCAGATGGCAAAGGGGACATGGAATAAGGTGGCAAGTTATGAGAGGAACCAATTCAAAAATAGAAATGCGATTGTAATGATTAAGTTCCAACCAAATGGATCTAGAATTGACTCAAATTGATATTGTAGTAGTTGTTTTGTTTTGACAGCAACAATGTTACACTTGCTTCTTACTTGCAAAAGTAGATGCATGCTCTAGCTAGCTACGTCATGCCATCCCATGCTAACTTGCCACACCAAACATGTAGAGCAGTCTCAATTCTGAGTCTGGTGAGGCACCCTTCAAGATTAATGTTCTGCATACATTCACAAACACAAAGGCTATATTAAAAGAGAGCTTCACCAGACTAAATTTTGATGGTGCTAGTTTGATTCTTGTGGGAGGTGTTGGGTTAGTTGGATTGATGAAAAATTGGATTTTTGGCATTGTGCAGTGATTTGTGCATAATTTTGTTGATTGGTTGCGTTGTTGAGTGGCCAGTTGGCTGAGAAAAGTTTGAGTTGCAAAAATACAACACTTTGGTACAATAGACCATCCATCATCTAATCTACGAATGAATTAGTATCTTTGTACTTACCTAGAGGTATCCATATTCCTACTGGAAATCGCCCTCAAGTCATAGTGTAGTGTGTTCTCAGAAAAAATCCTTTTTTGTCACTACGGGATTGCCCACAAATAAAATTTCTTCCTCAAATGATAATGAAAACATTTACAATACATCCAATTTTATTCTCATATCATCCATTTCTTTTTTCATTAAAACATACCTTTGTGATTCTTTTTCCATCCAGTGTATTCAAAGCAATGATGCACAAAGTCAAAAAAGGGTGAATGATCAATAATAGAGAAATATTATTTAAAAATAAATGTATATTCATAGGCATAGATAGTTGAGTGGTACCTAATGAGTCCAAACGAATTCATTTTCAATAAATGTCCTACCTGAATATGAATCAGTTAGTATTGTGTTGATGCACTGCATATTCTTTGAATTTGTCAAAGTATTGCTTTGAATCTTATTTTTTGTATTTCAGAAAAACAAAGAATCAAGAATATGCTACCATGATGGAGATGTTTGTGGTATTTAACCCCTTTTCTTAGAGGAACTGTGATTTCTGTGTGCACCATCCAAACCAGAATTGGTTTTGAAGAAGGGACTGAAAGAAAGAGTGACAACCAACATTTGTGGGCCAGAGTCAATTGAAAAAATAACATTTCGGAACTCAATTCAGTCACTGAACCTCATAACATTTCAAAGTTTGTTCTTTTTGAATCTAGTTGAGATAAAACAAGCAAAGATGATAAGAGAATCTACAAGAATGTGGGATACAAAAATTGCCACCTTTGTAATTTTTGTAGCTTCTTGCACTAAATTGCAACATCATCTAATATCTCCACTAGATGCAATTGCTCCATCCCCAAGTTATTTTGTTTTGCTCTGAGTTCAATTGGTTGTGTTTTGGTTGACTTATCTAACTCAACATGTAGTTTCCAGGTGCTGCTGACAACTGTTGTGTAAACTGCAGCCTGTGGCTGCAGTGAGTCCCGCGACCATGATTTTTTAGTTAGTTTTTTGCCTAAGTACAATGGATTAGAGGTGGATACATCCATAGTATCTGGGGACATCTCCAAAGGTGAGTGTTGGTCAGCATTTTTTATTTTTAAATTAGTAATTAGATCTGCCTAATCCTACAATACCACAGAATGGTACACCTGCCAATGCTGGTTCATAAAATTACATTAATAACAACATACCTACAAGCACAGAGTATGAACATAGTTTCTTCCATATCTTCCTTGTCATTGTTTATGGATTTGGAACAATAATTGCAACAAAAATTACAGAAGCAGACATGATAGTGCTGCTGCTGTCAGAACCATTGCTGTTTTGTTGCGGCCATCATGGAGGTAAACAATGGCTTTGGTGGTAGGTTGTTGTTGACTTTTGTTTGCCTTTTAAATCTAGGTGACAAGAGTGATGAAAATTTGATAAAAGTTGAAAAAGTAAAAAAATATAAAAATTGTCAAGTGTGGGAATTGAATCCTTACAGCTTTTATTGTGTTCACATGCATTCCAATACTCTACTTTCTGGTCATTTACAGCATTTCTTGAAACTTAATTAATAAACTTTAAAATTTTATCATACATATTCTACAAAAATAACCACAGAAGGACAACTACTTCATTTTAATATGACTCACCTTTTTCATTATTTTATCAAATTCATCAATACCCATTGGATATGAACAATAGAGAGTCATTTAATCAACATCCAAAAATCTTCCAATTATACTGATATACTATTTGGATCATGTCCAACATGGCTGTGCATTAGGGTTTTCATAATATAGTTGGTGTTTACATATCATAAATCCTCTCTACTTTCAACTTAAAAAAGTGTTGTATTAATATTATGATGTGCTATGACTACATACACCACTTGGTGATAAGACACAGTAGATCATAGTAAGGAAAGGTGGATTGGACCTTGTTAGTTGATATAATGGAGTCATTGGTGTCAAAACCAATTGGTTCAAGTAATTTTTGAAGTGTCCTACTTAAGAATCACATACACTGATTTGTATGCTTATTATTAAATAAAAGAATCTAATTCACTTAGGCTGTCTTTTTGTTCTCCTCACTTTGTGACTTCGTCACATTGTCACATTTGATTTTTCGTGCGTCTGTCCCTCGATCGATGTGGCAATGTGACAAAGGTCTAGTTCGCGTTTTTGTTCGAAAAGTTATGTTGGGAATACTGACATTGTCACATTTGCCAAGAAAATAATGCAATTTTCATTTAAATAGAGTCAAGACTGGCTAGAGTGACAAAAAAAATCGTAAACCACTTTCGGGTGGACGAAGGATGTCTGACACGCGTTCTCACGCATTCGCAGCACTTTTAATTTATTTAGGCCTTCAAATAATCTTATGACTTTTTGATCGCGCAGCATCGCGCACAGAAGCAATGTGAGGGTATTTTGCTATTGATGTCGGCCAAAAAAAACACCCCCACATTGGCCTCAATGTGGGGGTTTTCCGCTGATTGAAATCATCCCACATCTGACATTGTCACATTTTTTTTTTCAATGTGCCAAAGTGAGTGAAACTTAAATGCAGTTTTTTGTGACATTTTGGGGGTCACTTCCCCACATTGCAATGTCAGATGTCAGATGTGGCAAAGTGACGGAAACAAAAAGACAGCCTTAGTAGTACGCCTGCCTGAATAATGGAACCGATTTGGACTCGGCTGCTCTTGATCTTCGGATTGCTGCCACAAGATGATGTGTCCGCATTTACCACACAAACTAGGGTTCAGCTTCTGAAAATCGACTCATCATCGGTTCAGTCATTGGAGGGATCACCAATCCTCAATGGTGAAAGCGATTTGAATTTTGATTCGTTGCTAAAAACTTTTGGTTCATCAGATTCAACGATTACCGCAAACACCCGTCGCCAATTTCTCTCGACCTGCCTTATCGGGGCAACATTCTCTGAAATCCTTCCATCCTACGCGGACTTCGCCCCCGGAGGAACTCTTCTCGACCGCCCCGTTTCCGTGACCTACGGGAATACAGAAGCGTCTCCATCTCGTGCAAGGGACAACTCCAACGTGATTTTTTCACAGGACAATTATTACAAATTTGGCGCAGCTGCACAATGGATTGATCCTCCAGGGAGCACGGACTTTCCAAAGACAGTGCCATTTGTGCCCAGTCAGCAGAGATACGATGCACTCAAAAAGTATGGTGGTAGGGTCACAGGAGCAATAGATGAAATTCAAAAAATTGGACAATTGTTGGAATCGCCGTCTATTTCAGTCATGGAAATTCCAGAAGCAAACGATCCTGTTTACAAACTTCGATCTCTGGGTTTATTGGCGAATTCATTTCTCGCGTCAGAGAATACAGGCACCACAAATGAACTGATGCTTGCTAGGTGGTATATCAATGAAATGTACTTGAGAATAGGTGACATTAGGGGCGCTTTAGAAAGGGGGGATGTAAAGGAAGCTAGGG
Source organism: Thalassiosira livingstoniorum (assembly GCA_036939595.1). Lineage (NCBI taxonomy): Eukaryota > Bacillariophyta > Thalassiosirophyceae > Thalassiosirales > Thalassiosiraceae > Thalassiosira > Thalassiosira livingstoniorum. The sequence goes on along the minus strand of JALLOT010001126.1, from coordinate 7,112 downwards.
CGTGTAACGGGCTCTTGAAGAAAGCACTGAATTCTTATTTAAGTCTGATGAATCGGGTTGTGACCAGTAAAGTTGGTGATAAATTCAATTATTTGGAGTGATAGCCGTTTTATACTTCGAGATTAGCTGTTGATTTTATTATTGTTACTAAGTCAACTGAAGAGATTAAAGGATTGTGGTATCGTGTTCGATTTTCAACGAATTCTAGCAATCTTTACATAAACACTTTTCATTACCTCTCAAAAATTCTGTTTCCGTAGGTTCTACATATTCATGTTGGAATTCCACAAAGGAATTGCAACGAAAGCATTTGCACTCAATTACATCAAAGGATCTCAATTCCATTTTTGTCCTGTATGCTGTTCTACTTTCTTCATTTTTCTGGATCCCATTGAATCGTACTACTCTTGTTGCGACAAGGAATAATTGTGAAGGATGAAATAAAAAATCATTTTTTACATGCTTGTGTAAGAAGTAATGTAGCACAAACCATATTACAGAAAGTCAGAATGCAAGCCTGAGATTCATTAATGATGGGCTTTTCTGTAATAGGATGTGCTGCCAAAAGAGCAAAATGACATGAGTAGAGGAAGTCATTTGTATTTTGGCAGTTGAAACATGGATTAAATCCTTGGAATGGCCACTCAAAAACGATTAATAAACAGAATTCAATTAGATATTCATATTATGATACCATGTATACCTTGTGACACAGATTTAATGTAGCCACAATACTTCATAGCCACATGATATATACAGGGAAAGTTTGTCTTTGCTCTGTAAATCCTGAAATAAAAAAAAATTAGGAATACTTCTCCATTTAAATTTAATACAAAAATTCAAGCACACCGAAACTATTTTGTCCACACTGCAAAATATATTTTATTTTGAATTTTGATATGTTTTTTATAAATTGGTGTGTTATATTAAGCAGATGAATTTTTATATATGAATATATGTGAAGAATATATAACCTGATATGCATCACCACAAACCTTTTCATGAAGCTTTTGACTGCTGTCACAGCACAGAATCTCAACACAAAAACCACTGTGAGCAAACACCATTCCAGCACTAACAATACTTTTCCAACCATGTTGCATCCATCAACTTCTAAATCTAATATCATTAAAGTCGAGGCTTTTTCATCCCATGTGACCTCATGCCGCAATTGTGCCCATCATTATGCACATTGGCACCACCATTCATCTTGTCTATATGGCATCACCACAAAGAATTTCTAGACTTGATGCAACTTCAGAGTCTGTTACCCAATTGTTCTGTTTCTCTTTTTCTCCCAGATTTGTACTTGTACCAATTTTTCTAAATCAAAACTTAGCCTGTGGCAACAACGCTAATAGTATTCTGTTGATTAACTCCCCTATGACTATGATAATGATGACCCAGGTTGCTTTGAGTTGAAAGGTGTAAAATTGTAGGAAATTTTAATCTCCCCCATTTTAAGCACTTCAGTGGACAATCTAAACTGATGTAGATTAGTGTACATTTCCTCATCAAATTTCTGTGTTGAACTCACTGGTGGAAAATTCAAACTAATGTATCAATTGTATTTTTTACATTCAAAAAAGATGATCTTTCATGGAAAATGTCAATCCAAACATTTTAATTGCTCTAGAGTAAATCAATTTTACTCTAGACTTGAAACTTGAAGAATACAATGTGACTCTGAATTAACAATCTTTGACTTCTTTTCAGATGTGAGTGGAATTTGCTTTTTCATACTGCTCATAGCAAGACAGAAGCATATAAACTGGTAAGATACCTAATACCTAACCATGGCAATGAAATTAACCATAGTACAGTGTCATGATGCAATGTCTGGACTAATTGGAATGGTGTTTTTCCAGAAGTCCTGTACAAGTGGTAGTATCCACAAATATGAAAATAGCTCAGAGATCTATTAAGAGCTCCAACATATTAAGTGCAGAAATTGAGCCAAGGGGCTGAATCACGTGGTCAGTAAGATATTATTCTTGACATCATACTGGTATTTGCTACTTGGTGTTTTGAAAAATTAAGTCTGCCAAGACAAGCTTTTGACCTAAAAGGGCAAGAAATGTTTAAAAATGAAGAAACAATTATTGTATCTAAAATTCTTCATTTTGGCTATCAATGTTTTTATCAAAATAAGTGAAAATTGTCCTAATATTTTGAGATCCAAATAAATAAGGGATTCTAAAAGGACTTCCCCCTCCCCTCTCTAACAAAAATACCTCCTTCAATAACACATTCCAATTCAAAGCAACCCCAGTTCCAATGCAAGATTTTTTTCTAAAAATATTTGGACTATTGAGTACTGTTGCGAGCTGAAATTTCTGGTACTCTGGGCAATGGCATTCTGTGGTGGTTGTGATTGTAAAAATGGTAATTTTGGGGATTCTGGAATCACCAAATCTGATTTCATGCCAATGCTTTGTTTTATTTTTGGTAGAGAGTATGAAATTCATTACATTGTCCTCCTTTCCCTGGCAGCCAATCAAATGGTTAAAAAGTTGAATGAGATGTATTATATGGTGGCATTGATAAACATCATGCAGACAAGTTTTCACACCACAAGGTAAAAAATATTATCAACAGGACATGTGATGTCCTAAGCACAAAAATATCTAAAAGATTAACTAGTTTAAAATACTAAGTGAATTGGTATGCAATTATCACTTTTAGTAATAATTATGAACTAAAAAGATTTTAAAAATAAAAATGAAAGTAAAAATAAAAATAAAAATAAAAATGAAGGAGATAAACCTCTATCAACATGTGTTGGGTACCATAAGGACTTGAGTGGTAATCAGGCTACCTAACTTCTTGTGTCTACTTAGTACATCTTACATTTTATGCTGCTCTACCTATTATCATAGGTAGATTGATGTATGGTAGTGACATTAATAATTTACATGTGACAATCTACCTGTGGAAAAGTATAGATGTACATAAGTAGCCAGTAGTGACAAGGTTAGGGTGCTGCTTACTTGTACACAGCAACTACAAACCCCAGTTGTAGTAATTCTAAAAATAAGCATTTTTGGAGTCTATTCTTAATTTAATAAAATATACAGGAATTGGGTCTATGGCACTTGCACTCCAAATTGAAGATGTGAATCAACCTGGGCACTGCCTTACTAGTACCCAAAAATGGTGTGAATAAAAAGAGTAGGTACACACTGTATGCTGCTAGTAACTGGGTATGTATGCTACTTGTATGACATTTTGAATGGACTATGTGGTATTGATATGGGAGAATGGATGGCTTCAAAATGACTTAATGGCTTATATCAAATGGATATGTTTGGATTGATCTGAATAGAGACAATAAAGGGGTCATTCATCCTCAAAATAGGGTTTAATTCTCCATATGTCGAGTTGCTCAAATAAAATTCCACATTGGGTGCAAACATTTCCATTTGAATCAATTCCTTTCCTGTTATTTCTTATTGAGTGAGTTGACATGGTAGTGTAACACTAATGAGTTTTTTTAAGCTGAGAGTGAAAGATAAAAACCTACACTTTTTTACATTCAGTACTAGTTCATACATACAATCACAGTAGGAAAATGTCCAGCTGTTACAGAATTTTTGTTTGACATAAAATGGGTCAAAGAGATCAAAAATAGGTTGTTTCTCTTCATTAAAAAGGCAAACATATTCAAGTTAAACCACAAAAAATTATTGAGCACTAAAATGCATTTTTTGACAACTTCTTTTTGGAATCAGTTTATACAGGACCCTCTACTACATTGAGTTTGATATGGAGATGAATCTTTGGATAAAACTCTTTTGGAAGTGTTCAGACTTTCATCAGACAAACTCTCAGTTTGCACTGAACAGTCTTGATTACATGGCATCAATAGAATGCTCATCCTAATTTTGAAGTGGTAATCAATACATCAGCTGATTGAAATATAAATCAAAGACAAATGATAGTACTAATGAAGAGGGTGTCCAACTCACCTCATGACTTGCAACTTTCTGATGCTTATGTTGTCAATGTCACAATGCATGAGGATCAGCACTACCAACCTGAGGAGGGATCATTGTGCATCTGTTCAAGTGTATCAAGCAACTGCCAATGAAAAAATTGTGCTGTGTTTCCTTGCTTTACCTTTTGGAGCATCAGTACATACTCTAGCCACATTCTAACCTGAAAAAGGTTCTGACAGCAAAACATCATCTTGTTCCAAATGATCCAAGGAATGTATCCAGCAATCAGCTCATTATGATTGCACAAACAGGAACAGTTATAGCATAGGACTGTCATGATGTCAATTGAAAGAAAGTTGTCAGTCATTGATCTAGTGTCATTGTCTGTGGAAATAAAAAGATGTACATCATCAATGTCCACAGCTGTATCCATGAAACAGGTTCAGTTTCCTGTAACAGCAAAGGCATCTGATACTGCTGTCAATTTCAAGAGACATAGGACCTTTCAGCTTGCACAACAATTGAATTAACTTGGAATTCCTATCTCCAAAAATTAAAGGTAGTGGTGCTTACTGTCAGCAACCATCATGGAAGCACAAGCCATTTCCATTGAGCAAGCAAGTAGTGATGCTCACTGTCAACTACAAAAAGTTCCTGTCAAGTTCTGCTCAAGACAACACATGAATCAGGAAGGATAAGTACAAAGGTTGATGCATGATAACTCATGTTGGTCAGCCTAAGCAAAGCCACCATCTATTTTACTGCAGCTTTGTCAAGCAATACTCCCTTTGAGCCTGGGTGATCCCCCCTTGAGCAATTGAAGTTGTCAAATTACAACAGCCGTGGGTCATTAAACATGGACTCAAACAAAAGGGAGTCTTAGAAAACAATAGGCACCAACAGTGCATCATGACAGGGCCCAAATGACCTCATCCATTCTCCACAATCAATACTCAATTTGGTAATAAGTAGTCTCCAATGCATAAAAGTACATCCTGGTGCAACACAAAGTTAATTGCACACTCAAATGAATAGTGCAGCAGGAAATGAACCATATTCATACTCATGGCACAAGGTGCAAACAAAAACAAAGGGCCATAGGGCTTGTCACAATTGCATTGTTGCAGGAGCGGCCACAGTCATAATTGTCTATCCGTTGTCCCCAATCAAGAGTGCAGGAGTGTGGGAAGTAACCAGTCAAAGAAAAAAAGTCAGGGACCTCTAAATCTAAAGCTCCAAGACAAGATGCATATACAGACTGGAGACTAGAAATCCAAAACAAGACCAAACAATGTGGCATGATGCTTCATCATTGTGCTGTGTTGTCAAGTAGAAGTCATGACACCTAAGTCAATGATGAAAAACTTCAGTCATCAAGTCATCCAAATAAGGTACTCAAACAAATTGGATCTGAATGTCCATGAGGCAAACAAAAATAAAAAGTTTAAAACAAGCTATCAAGGCATTGCATGCTTTCCCCAAAGCTTGCCGCCAAAACCTAAGTGGAAGAATGAATTTGAGGCACTTGTTGCCAACAAAGTCTGAACACAAAAATCAAAGCCACAAAAGAGGTGGCAGTTTAAGTTCCTAATCTCATCTATCAAGAACCATACCAAAAACAGAGTTGGTTGAAGTCAATGGGTGGCAATAAAACCAAGCACAAATTTGACTGTACTGTCACCCCTTCATCCAAATAAACACTTGCCTCCCCTTTCCTGTAAAGGATCAGTGGCAAAGTGTCACCCAAAAGAAAAGAGAAAATAGACCAATGCCACAATTCAGACAATGTCCAATAAAATTCAACCTCCTCCATTATCTGGGATCAACAGTTTTAAACGGCTGTTGATTCCATTCAACACTGTCATGTTCACTGTTGCAAGAAGTGCCTACCCTGACACCAGGATTCCTGGCCAACTTCCAGCTGTATTCTTGTTGCCAATACCACTGTCAGTGCACAACACCATGAAAAATAATCAAAAGCTTGGAGAGGGAATTCAAGACCATCATTACCAGAAAATATAAAATAAGATAGATTTTAAATAAATTATCAAGAACATCCCCAACAATTCATTGGAGAAATACAAATGATTGCAACCTTGAAGGTTACAGGGCCAGACGGTATTATTTCTATCAACAGGAAGCCCAAATTCATTGCATCTGCTCCCTTCTTTGCCCCTTTTCATTCAAATTCACACCAGCCTCCCCTCTGATGACTAAGAGGGTCCATGGCACAGTTCACGTGCAATTGCCCAAGAAAACCAGGATCCATCCCTTAGACACAACATTGATGGAGGCATACATCCCTAGCAAAAAGTTACAGCCATGCCTTGAGCCAAACGAAGACAATTTTCATTGTGAGGCAAAGTACAAACCTTGCTTGAATCAAATGGGCTGTCATCTTTAAAAGCATATTCCAATGAACTTGATTCTATTACAGGGAGTGGCAGCTTCAGAGTTGATGCTGAGTTGCATTTGCTTGCGGAGATCTCATTGCCTGTTGCCCTTGTCCTTGTTGATGGGTGGCTACCATGGTGGTTATGATGATGCATGATGTTGTCATGTCATGTTTCATGTTGTCATGCTCCATGATCACAAAAGCAAACAATGATGCAAGATGCCATGATTTTTAAGGTGAGTCATATTAACTTACACATGCTTGATGTAAGTAGAATTATTTCTCATCCATACTAATATCTGATCCTTGCACGCCCTCCATGCTTGGTACAGATCAGTCTTGTTGAATCCAACCATCTCTTAACTGAATTCATGTACAGGAAAAGATGGTGCCACTTGACTGCTCTCTATGCAGTTTTCAACTCTGGGCCTTGTCTGTCTTCAGGAGAGGTATTTTCACTTCATGTGTCTCTTGTATTTGTAGTGCAGTCCTTGTGTCACTGGTCACTGGTCATCATGGAGTACCACTACAAACACAGATTGTGGATCAACCAGGTTATAGTTCAATGCAAGTTGGCAAGCTCAATGCTTCAGTTGCAAGTTCAACATGCTTCTCATGTATACTTTTGACTCTTTATACCCGCTTCACAGATAATTTAGCCTTTATTCAAAATTAAAAATTAAAAATTGCAATTTTCCCCAATATTTTTTTGCAATTTTTAGAACCGAGTCAATTTTCTTCTCCAAATTGCAATTTTCATCACCACGCACTACTGTAGT
>JALLOT010001125.1:0-16113 GCA_036939595.1 Thalassiosira livingstoniorum | reverse complement strand
TGCAATATTTTTTTTTCAGAATTTCTTCATTTTTTGGGCCACAGAGACCCCCTACCATTGTTCTTTTGAAGTACTTGCTGCAAACATGGGTTGCCCTCCAAGAATTGGGACCAAATCTTCTCTCATTCCACCAAATGCCAACTCCTATCAGAGAGAACATCTCAAGTTCCTCTGGGTAAGACAAAGAATGGAGTGTGATAACATCCTGAATCTCAATGCTGCATGTATTTCTGATCTCCTCAACTCCATTAAACAAACGTATTGAAAAGAAGTGTAAACCATATTAATTGGTCAGCCCTAGTGGTCCTTCATTCAGCAATTGTAGTGTTTTATTTGTAGGTGTGGGAAAGTTGCACCCCAACAACTGAAAGTAGACAAGGATGAGATAAAAAACCATGTTCATGGACAGTCAATAAAGAATTCAAATAATTAATGCAGTGCCTCTACGAGTGTCAAGAGCCCAGTATTTATACCAGCAAGTCCATCACAGATGATAAAAATAGCAGAATGTGAGCATCTGATCCTGAAGACTGGGTTAACCAAACAAGAATACACTGATTGAAGAGCAAAACTGGAGAGCACAACAATGAGATGGGACACCTTCCTCACACCTTATCATGAGACCACAGAATCAAGAGAAAAGATGAAAATAGTAGAAGGGGAGATGGGCTAGGGCTATGGAATTAATGTCCAAACTGACACTAAACCATCCCATGTGTATGACAATAACAGGGCAGCCCAGGAGTTCTTGGGGGTGTATTTAGACACCCAAAACTCCATCAACAACCTCACCAACACCAAAACCAACACTCAACTAAGCAGCCAAGTTACCGTGTCATGGCAGTCTCTTCAAGCACAACAGCTTGATGATATCACTAACCGAATTGTAAAATGTTGTCATGTAACCACCAATGCCACCAATGATGCCACAATACCAACCAACAATGATAAACATGCCAACTCTGTTGAATGCATTCACATGATGCCACCCATACAATCTAAAATGATAACCAATGCTGCACTAATCACCAACAATCCTCCAGTACAACAAACCCAACCACCAATGAAATGGTACTATTAACAAAACCCACCCTGCAATAACAACCAACAGAAAAAAAGATATAGTTGGTACAACAATTCAATTGAACAAACCAATAGAAACATGGACCAATGAGGTGGACAACATAACTGTAATTATTGACATTATTACAACAATAATAATAACCATCAAATAAACCATCAAAACATGGGGTAGCAGTGCAGTAATTATCACCAACAAAATCAAACTAATCAGTCACAGAAACCAGTCAAATATTTTAACAAATTGAACTATTATTGATTGCATGACTATAATGTGGAGGACAACAACATGATTCAAACTTTCAGGTTCCCATCTGAGGGTTGTGTGCACCATGCCATTTGGAGCAACCCATGAGGAGAACAAACCAAAAACTATCACAAAATGGTCTTTTCAAGTAAAGCACAAGCAAAAAATATAAGTTAAAGAAGAGGAATAATATGAACAGGATTAGGGTCAATAAATGATATAAAGTAACAATTAACATTTGTGGCAGGTGGAGCCAATATCACTGGCATACAAGGTTTTGAGTCTTTGTATCAATTTACAGTCAGTACAAACCCAAATCCAAAATGTATATTTGGCACCCACTGCCTAGAACTACATTTACAGAGTAATTTACCTGGTAAAATAAAATTGACCCATTAAATCCTAGTTTTGGATGTTGTTTGGTAATTGTCATTTACCTGGGGTAAATCCATAATCTCCCCACCTATTTTCCATGATAAATAGTGCATTTGCCTTCACCCTTCACTATTTAGAATCTACCATATTCTGCAATTATATTAAATCATCCAAATCCATCACATTGTAGTACTTCACCTCTGGCTTTATTGGTGTTGGTATGAATTCTAATACTCTGAGGACAAACAAGTCTAAAAACACTGTTGCTTGATAAAGTAAGTGATATCAGAAAAAAGCACACTTATGTTCAATTTTGGTGTTTAGGTTCATTTCTAACATTTACCCTCATTTATTCTGTTTACTACTTACCCATGGATTTTCAGAAAGGAGTTTATTGCTTATTCAACAGGTAATGTTTTGATTTCCTGAATAATTACTGGGTAATTTACCAGGGAAAAGCAAATGGTCCTAGTGAGGGTAGAGGGTAAAGGTTAAATGATTAATCACTAGTCTTGCCCATTTTTCAGCTCTCATTCAGAGTGTGCATATTGGATGTTCTCTTTGTCTGTCAACTTTGTCTAAGTTTTCAAAAAGGCAAAGATTTGAAAACAGGCAAAAGACGCTCTAAATTCTACCAAATAAATTTACATAAATAATTACTAAGAACTGTTGTCAATCACCAAAGAATCACACAAATATACCTAAATTAACAACTGATTCTTTTGGGTGTTACCCCAAGTCCTTTCACATCCTAGCTCTTGGGTCAAGGTTCAAAGAATGTTTCCTATTGTCAATCTTTGCAAATCATCCAATCATGATAGATCAAATGATATCTGTCATAGAATCAAAATTTTAAGTGTATCTTTGCTAATGGATTTGTTCTATAGTGCAGTACTCAATATCCCAGACATTTTTTTCAGCACTTGACATTCTTATTGGTCAGATTTCAACACAAAATAGAAAATTTTCAGTTGAATTTTCTCTCAGAACAAATAGGCTGGTCACTTGATCTCCCTAGAGGATCCAAAGGATCCAAATGAAGACTTTCAGAAAACCTTTACAGGGTACTGTAATTTTACTAGAACATGTATTGGTATTTTAAAATATCAGTGCATTTTTAGTTTTAGAACCAAAATAAAATGTTGGTGCATACCTCAAATGTTGGTGATTTTCAATTCAGATGGACTTGATAATGTCAGTAAATACCCTATTTTTATTTACTATACTATATGCTTCATATAGGTTGAAGAAATATACTATTTTTTTACTTGTATATCAATTATGTTGTATTCTAGTACTGAAAATGTTGACAGTTTGAAAGTGTCAGCACATTTTGAAACTTGCCTTGAAAATATCTGTGAAACATTTTACTAAATGTCAGTACCAACATCTTCTATTAAATCCTGGCACTCTCCAGGATCAATGCTACTGTATCACAAATAATATGTCATTAGCTCAACAATGGTACATCTTATGATCTCACAAGGTGGTTCAAGTTTCACTTTTTTCATAAGTTACTTGCATAATTACCCCTTACCCAAGTACAAGTAGAAGACTTCCTGAATGGAAAAGAAACTTTGAAAAGAGGATGAGGGTAAAAGAGTCTGATATTTTCATGATACATTTTATACACTTTTTTGTGTACTTCCTATATATTATATATTAGACATAATTTAATGATGTTTTAGAAAAAAACAATAAAAGATTGCACCTACTGTGTTTTGATTGGGTAGAAAGTAGTATATCTGCCCTAATTCTTCCAGTGAAGTTATTGACTGTAGCCAAGTTGAATAATTGGAAATTATAAAACTTATTATGATCTGCAGCGAATGGGCACACAGCGTGTGCACCATGTGAAGTGAGTCTGTTCATCCCAACTCCCCCCTCAAACAAACATGGGAGCCAGTCAAGGGGACATGGGAAGACATGGCTGCACCTGCACAGTAGGAAGAAGTGATTGAATCAAAACTAAAGATTGCTGTGATGATATCTTCATGTGCTTATGTTGCTGATGTAAGCAAGCAGTACTACCAGTCACAGCCTTTTTTGTGTCTTCTGACCAAAGATACTCTCTTGATGGGATTGGGACGTGTGATGGGCATGTCCAGTGATGGGGAGGAGTGGATAGAAGCATCAGCTGGAAAAATATGATGACATTTAAGAAAGTTGGAGCAAGATGATATCAGACAACCTTACAGACAACAAAAATAGGTACTGTCACAAAGTTCCTTTGTAAATAGGCTGGCAGGTTTAATCCTTTTGGGTATGTGGTACTCTACCTTAACATCTCTTTGAAGTGGAAGATACAACAACCTATTGTAATTTAGCAACATCTAGTCACAAGCTGAGGTATTTTTGTAGGACCAATTTTCAACATTGCTAAACTCTCCCTCAAGCACTATCAGCACCGTCTCCAAAAATGATTCTTACCAACAATTAAAGTTTTGGAAAATTTCCCCCCCAAAGATCCACTGTTGCAGTAGTAAGCCCCACACTGGGTGAATGCCAACCAAATCATAACTGTGCATTCAACAACTGTGGATGAGTACATATAGTTTTAATTTGGTGTGCTGACATAGCCTGTGGAATGAGCAATTTCTGTAAAACCCAGAATTTTTTGTCAGAGAGCAAAGCCAAAATCCGCCAGGCAAAGTTTTTCCCCCATCTGAGCGATAATGTTATTTTTTAGAATTATATACTGATTTCATTGCAAAAAGAAGAAACTCTTACCGTGACTAATTTTTGGTTCTTAATTCTTTTTTGTGTGATGAAAAATTTGCTATGGGAGATGCAAAATTTTGCCAATAATTGCCAAATTTCAAGTTTTAATAGTTCCAAATATGTTCCTGGGTAGTTTGTTGTGATTCATTGTGTGAAGTCTTTTTATTGTGATGAAGTGTTAGGCTTCATAATGTGTCTGATCCCTTGTCTTGTTGCATCCAAGGAATCTTGTCCAAACCAGAGTACTTAGGTACTTTCCTCAAACTTGTATGCATAATTACACTTTTTGTATTAATATCCATCTTTATTGATTTGATAATCAAAGTCTTACTGACTGGAACATCTGCATAACTTAAAAAGAATTGCCAATAAACCATATTCAAACATTTGCTTTGATTCTGTTAATCAAATCAAGTATAAAATATTATGTGTGCTACTTCTAGCTAGTAATTGTTATTGGAACAGTATCTAAAAGTCTAAAACTGGGTACCAATTAATATGTGGAATCTACACAAGAAATCAGTCCCATAAATAAAAAATAATTATATTGAATTGAACAAAATGACACAGAGAGATGGATACCCAGCAATTTTGTACCAAAACAATGTTGACAAATATATCAAAGATACACCTGAAAGAGAAAGTTGAATCACTCAAAAATCCAATTTTAGCGACTTTCAAATTTAGTGTCTGAGATTGCTAGACCCCCAACTTGAAGGTAACATTTATGGACATTAATCTCCTTGAGGTAAAGGTGTTTAATGCCTTTAGACTTGTTGTCATCAAAAACAGAAGTTGTTGCAAGTGTATCTGGCATGTCTAGATATATCATGTGATGTTTGAGAGACATAGTTGATTTAACACAGTCATTTGCCATCACAATTTCCTCCTCACAAAATCTCTGGATTGTTTATTCCTGGTGAGAGCATTGTCAGTCAAGGTGGTCAATGGTATGGCAAATGGTAAAGCCAGAAAATCTTTGGAAGTTGAACAGAGCAAGAGGCTTTCCATTGGCAATGTCATTTCCAAATTGGCCTTCCTAACATGCATTGCTAAATGATGTCAGTTCAACAGTCTTGGTGGGCAAATGTGGAGTGACTTCTATATATGCCTTTTTGTTGTGTCAAAAGGGAAAGTTACTGTAGGTGTGGATGATATTGTTGGGGGCATAAGAATGTAAGGAAATACCACAGGAGGATGTGCTAACAAGGTATGGCAGCCTAATATTGCTGGTAGTAAGGGGCATGGGCATATGATGAGAGAAAGGTGAGTGCAGGACAAATATCAAGATGTGCACCTAAAAGGAACCAATTTGTACTCCAATGAGTCTCTGAAATATTTTGTCCATCTATTTTGGTTGGGGTCATCAAGGTTGAATGGGGCAATGGATTCAATTGGCTGCCCTGGTTTATATGGAGTCATGTTTGGGATATGAGTGAACCCTCTGGGGCCAAATTGATGAATGTTGTGTTTGGTTAATGCTTGTTGAGAGATACAAACTGAGAGATGGCCATTTGTAGTACAAGACAGTTGAAAGGCAGTGTTGAGGAAACAATCAATTTGGCACATGAAGTCCCCTTTGATATACTTGACAAGTTTTTGCTTAAATAAATGTTCTTCTGTATCTAACATTGATCAAAAGAAAAAATTATTAACATATAGGCTAACATGGACTTTGTGATGGTTTTGAGAAGCTGTAGGAGCAGGAGGAAGTGGAAGAGTGGTCCTGTAGAAGGAAGAGAGCTTGGCGGAAGAAGATGATGCATATGAGGGTACAGAGGAGGAAGAGCAAATGGCACCTGAGAACAGACAGGGGTCACTTTTTGAAGCCAAGTGACCCATGGAGGTAAGAACTTTTGTTATCATGTTGTACCAATGACATGAGATGCAGAAAATTTCATAGAGAGGTTTATTCAGCAATCAGTAAATATCTTTACCCTCATCATGATTTCAAAGCAGAAGTCTGACAACATCGGGTTCTTCAGGAGGAAGGATGACATTACAAAATTTGTTTTTGTAGTTGCTTTGTTGGAGGATTTGACAATCACCCACTGCATTGGAGGTCTGTAGACAAAGGTAGCTGAAGTTGAGGAAATGCGTGTAGTGTTACTATTTGTCATAGATGCAGTCCTCAAGGCTCCAAAGGATAACTATTCTGTATTTTGTGTGGACAGGGTTAAAGTTTTCATCTATTTTTATAACTAGGAGGACACATGTGCTTGAGATAGCCTTTGAGATTCTGCCTTGGCATCAAAGTTGGAGGTATGTCTTTCTTATTTGTTGCTTGCAAAGTGACATTTAATTGAAACACATGCTTTTCATTTTTATAGTTCTAAAACCAGATGTCATGATCATGGCTATCATAATGAAGGGATTGAAAAAGAGAAAATGGGCATGGCTGGAGAAGTGCCTTGATGGAGACATTATTAGCAGTGGCAGGTTTGGAGGAAGGCTGAAGAAACAAACTGATTGTCACGTGTCCTGGTAAGATGAAGTTTTCAGACACCAGTGTGGTTCATTTTTGTTGTAAAATTGAAAGAGGGACTGACCAATCAATTTTCAATGACCTGATGCTGCGTCAGGAGTCAAAGGAGTAGCAGAATTTGGGATGAAATAGAGCCTTTGTGGAAGACTCCATTGTAATTGAAATAATTTTGGAGAGGGGAAGTAGAACTGCTGGTAGGCCTTCAAGGGAATGGATGATTAGGGTAGAAAGAGATTCAGAAGACACAATGTCTTCAAAAGTGGCAGGAATATTTTCACCAGAGTCAAGAGATGGATATGGTAGAGGTCATCAGACCCTGGAGGAGGAAGAAAAATGGTTGAAGTTGGAAGAGGTGCATTTGTCACATTTCCTTGATTGGTAGAACCATGATGAGTGGTGTGGATTCATTAGCTGGGAGGAAAGGGTTCTGGAAATGGATCACTTTTATTACAGAGCAACAATCATACTAATCCACCAGAATATTTAATATGCTTGGGAATGTCAGTGACTGGTAAGAGGTACTCATCAAGTTTGAAGTTAGGAGGGAAATAGTAGCTGCAAGTAATTCGTAATTCGTCTTAATAAATTACCTAGTATGGGGTTGTAGAAAACAACTGTGTTGGAGGAGTCATATCATCATCATGCTCAATGACTGTATCATCTAGGTCCAGTGATTGATCTTCCAAGTTAGAAATCTTGTTTGAGTCATCCAAATCATGATAATAGAAAATGGTTTGAACCAAGTAGCAAGATCTGATTTGATCCCATGGACTAGTTCAATGGTGAGACCAGTTTACGGCCAAGCCAACCAGGTACATGATTTGACATATTGGAAGAATTATAATTGAAAAGAACCAGTGTTTATGACCCACTTGTTTTCCTGATATTTAGACCAACAATGGTTCAACAAACTCATTGGATTACTGATATTTGGCAGGGGGTGCAATGTTATGAATGTTTTCTTTTTGATCCAGCAAAGAGTGTCCCCATCAATGAAGTTCATATCAAAACCTGCATGGAAATTTCTTGGAAGACTACCAGATTCTAAGAAAAAAGTTATTAGTACATCAATGGTGTCAGACGAGTTCAATGATGCAAACCCATATAACCAAAAAAATTATTTTCATCATCAAAAATTAAAATTTCATACCAGAAACCATCCAAAGCAACACAGCTTCCAAAGACAATGTCAAGGTGGACTTTATCAAGGTATCCAAAGTGTTTCTTAATAAGCTTGCCTGAGGGCAGCCTGAGGATGGAAGGGATGTGAAAGTAAAAGATCATAATGTGAGGAACTTCACCAGAGTGGATGAGGGTGGCATTGCTGGCTTCACTGGTATGGGAAGGATTGCAAAACCATTTGAAACCAAAGATATGATGGATCTTGAGATGATCAAAATGTTGTTTTGCGTGGATTAGATGTGTTGGAAGGATGAACATTTGGCAGTTTGGAAGTGTCGGAGTGTAGTTGGGAGATAGAATAGCCTGTTGTCCATTTAAGGAAATGTAGGAAGAGGATTTTCTAATATTTGGGAACATAGTGCTGTCTCAAAATGTAACACATTCATTGGGAGTGTAATGAAAAGAGATGAAAGCAGCAAAGTCATTAAAAATATGGTGTGTAAAGCCACTGTTTGCATATCACTAATTTGATGGTGAAAAGAAGAATGAATAGAATCCTTATATTCTTGCAGGTGAACTCTAATCATTTTTGTAGTCTGATTAGAGAGAAAACAAACAGCAGCACAACAAGAGCCATAATTATGAGCAGAACTATGGGCATAGTAGGAAGTAGCAGATTCTTTAGTATTAGAGCTAGACAAAGTACTGGAATCTGAAATAGAGAAAAAATTCTATGCCATGAGTGTCCACATAGCTATTGTCATCATCCAAATCCTAATTTGCTCCCATCACATTGTGGGAGTAGTTTTGGGTACCAGGGTGGTAAAATTGGACATGTTGTGATGAAGTCGATGAAAGGAATGGAGAAGATGGAGGCTCTGGAATTTGCTGAAAGCCAAATGGAGGAGGAAGATCATCTTTTTATTCCTCAGCAGCCAGCATGGAGAATTCCATGGTGGACCTAGTGGAAGGTGTGGGCTAAGTCACATGAAATGAAGGTAGCTTTCAAGATAGTTTGCTGAGACAAATCATAATTTTATGAGAGGGTAATTTACTGCAATAGAGTGGGTGTTCAGTCCAGTTGGTTTGCTTATTATGAACCCCAGTGACAGCATCAGCAGCAATTTTTCATCTTTTATGATTGCATAACACATCACTGTCAGGCATGGACATCTACCTACTGATGGCATCATGTCCAGCAGTAAAACACACTTAATATCGTTTCTTCATAGTCTTATTATTGTTTCTTTTTTGATAGGATAGTCTTAATTTTCTTCCAGAAAACAGAAAATGGGACAAGACAGGGGGTAGGTGTTCTGTGTCTGAGCAAAGGAAGGGCCAGCATGCTAATCTGATGTTTTGGATGAAGAATGTGCAGCAGACTCCACATTAGTAGAAGCTAAGGTCCCCCCTGATATTAATGGCTGCAGCCCTCCTGAGCTTGGAACAAGAACCTCCCACAACAAATCCACCAATTACATAATCCAGTGGAATTAAAATCATGTTCCGTGGACGAACAATTCAATTTGAATTTCTACATACAACCATACTGAGAGAATAATCTCAGCCAAGCACATGATGTTTTGATTCATCCAACCCTCAGATTTAAGTGAGTTTTTGACTTTCAACTGGCTTGAGGTCATGAATGAAATTCATTTGCTCTCTATAAAAATACACTCTATCAAGCAGCACACTGAGGTGAGAAAATAATATCCCATATTAGATTTTCATTTTGATCAATGCAACAAATCAATATGAATCAATCATATGATACCTATGTCCATTTAAGCAAACGCCCTTCTGTATTGTGTCTTGACTTTTCAATTCCGATTGCCTGATATCCTCATGACCTGATAGTTTAAATTGGTGTTGTGATGGTAGTAGGATGAAATTTTAGTAAGTGTATTATTTTTGGTTTTGGCTATGAAAATTGCAGCAGATCACATACAATAGACTATACCAACAGCAAACATCAAAAGCCATTTTAGATGGTATTTTTAAAGGAAAAAAGCCACAGCTTACTCTAGAACATGTTTTACAGAGGATAAGCCAGCAAAGAATGTGAAAGAAACATTAGAAATTTGAATATTTGACAATTTCATCAACAGGAGGAAGAGCCATAGCAAGCATGTCATAGTAATTTAAATGGGCTAGAAGTGGAATAGTTTTCATAGCTGTTAGACTATGCATGGGAATGCTAGGGGACTTCAATTCAGTGGTTAAGTGTACATTGTTATTCTATGAGGGTTGGCATGATATGGGGAGGAGTATGGAGTAACAATAATTCTTATCAGGGATGGAACAGATTAATGAGGAGAAAATATAATTAATTATTTAAAGACCATGTTACTTATTCCTAAAAACGATTCAAACCCTATCTTTTCTGAAAATTTTCCTTCAAAACCTACCAGCAAGTCAAATACCAATGCAAGCATGTAAATTACAAATTTGAGCTGTTTCTGTTGGAGTGTAAAGTTGGATATCTTAACAACCTCCAACTTCTTCAAAGTTCTTTTAATCTAAACAAATGAACCATTTTCTCTGCGGGTGAGACAATCAGTAGACAGATCCAATTTCATGGCAACACCCATAATCATATTTAGGTTGATGAAGCACCCATGTACTTCAAAGATGAGTGCTGGATGGATATGTGCATAAAAAATTTGAACTTGCTAAACAAGCCTTTGTTGCAAGAGTATCTGCTTCCATTCTAAAATCTTTATCAGCTTCCTTCTACTTTCCCACAATGAACAAACTCAGCATGTATTCAATAATTCCATAGTCAGATACTGTGACTTTTTTCATTGTCTGATGAGAGTGAATATTGATATGTGCTGGTGCTCATTGACTTCAGAATTCATTAGCTAAGTCCAATCTTTTCACTCTACTAGAGATATTGCCTGTCATTACAGCAATCTGGGATAAAGAGCGAATGTTCTCTTTGAATGCATTAAG
The DNA here is from genome assembly GCA_036939595.1 of Thalassiosira livingstoniorum. Taxonomy (NCBI): domain Eukaryota; phylum Bacillariophyta; class Thalassiosirophyceae; order Thalassiosirales; family Thalassiosiraceae; genus Thalassiosira; species Thalassiosira livingstoniorum. Next base: position 5,128 of record JALLOT010001125.1, on the reverse strand, counting down.
TGCCCAGTGATTTTTAAGGTAAGGTTTGTCTGACAATCTTTGATCTTTGATGTGTTTGAATTGTACTGGCAAAAGAGAAGTGGACAAGAAGAAGTTGGTTTGATCTTTTGTTGTGTCTGAAAAACTGCAAGGAAGTTGAAACCACGGAGACTTTGTGATACCTCAGCTATCACTTTAGACAATGAGATGAAATTGTGTTCCAAAATTCTCTTGAAATGGTGTGAAAAATTGCTAGAACATTCAGTTTGTAGTCATTGCATTCCATCTCTTCTTCCATTTCATTCACTGTCATTATTGATCTTTCCATCTCTGCATCAAATGACAGGTCAACAACTTGTTTCAATTGAATAGCGTGCAGTATAAAAGAGAGTCATCTTTTTGAGTTTTGCATGTGTTGATTCTTTGTAAGTTTCTCCAGAACTGGCCTAACTTCAACTGGTTTTCCTTTTCTTGTTGATACTTTTGTACCAATTTTTCTGTGTGCAGCAACTAATGGAATGAGAAACTTAGCAGTGCTTTTTTGAGTGCCTTGATGGTGGGTGGGTAAGAAGGAAACAATTGTCCTTTTGCATTTTGGTTAGCAATTTGCCTTGACATGAATACTTTGTTCAAAGTTCTATTGGCTTCTAACAACTGTTCTAATTCTATTTGTTGGTGGTTGTTCCCTGCTTGTACATTATTTGAATGTGCATCTTTTTTCATTTTGTCAGAGCCTTGTGCAAGCAATAGTTTGTTGGCACAGTGGCATGTGCTGTCTGTGGTGTTGTGTTACTTTGGAACACTCTAAGGGATATTTGTTGCCACAGTCAATTGTATTTTAAAAAACTAAAAATTCAATTTTCTCAGTCAATTACCAATGTCACAAAAACACTCACCTACCTGTACAAATTTGATATTATAACTTACCAAACATTGTCTCGGGTTTTTCACCAAATTTTCAAATTTAATTAATAAGAAAAGACAAGTCGCTAACCTACTTCTCTTGATCCTCTGCTGTTCATGTTTGTTTCAATGTCTGGAACATGGCCATTGCATCATCAGCTTTCAATGACTTTTCAATAACCCCCATAATCTTAAAGCTGTACATGATACCTTTTGTGATACATGAATAGGTATTACTGTTGGTGCTCTTGAAACAAAGGCACAAACTGCATTGTTTTTTTTGGATGTTAAGTCAAGTGTATTCATCATGTCCCTCAGATGCTGCATTTTTTTACCAAAACGGAGAAAACATTAAGTGATGGAATATTGTTCTTGGTTAAGGTAAGTACCTCTGTTCAGATTACCATACCCTGCGTCACAAATCTGGAAGACCCCAGAAGTGTTTTTTGCATAATATTTAAGATATGACTCTTTCCATTCCATCTTCAAATCTATAGCTTCTTTTTACAGCAAGACTTTCAACTGAGTACAACCACTATCTTTTGACAAAATTGCCCAAGAATATTGTGTCAATTGTGAAAGATCTTGACAGCAAAGAGAATTTTGTATGGCATCCATAAATGGCCATCAAACTAGCCTTTTGAATTGGCAAAGCATTTCTTTGTACACATCCAACCCTTGACACATAAATATAACATTGCCTACACTTGTTTTGTGCAGATTGATGTTCTTATCCTTTAAATGATTGGGGTGAGAATATCAGGTTAATTGCTGATTCTGAATTTACAAAATGTGTCAACAGAACTCACCACTGACAATCCTTCTATTTATAAATTTAGTTCCCTGCTTGGATTGAAAGCAGTTAGCATTTCTTTGTTGGTTAATCCAGAAATTTGAATCCAAATAGGCAAACATTTCCTTCAACAGCTAAGGTATTAGTAAACAATCCTTCACTCTTCTAAATTCATTTGTCATTGCATTGCTGCTGTCACAATGACTGAATAACTTCTCTTGACATTTCCATTTATATATTCTTTTTATCTAAATTTCTCTTCCTTACTACATTCAAACCTCCTGACTTAAATTACCCTCTGTATGTGGTGGCCATGCCATCAGCATTGTGCTATAGTTCTCTTGACTTTAACTGGATTTGATAGGGTGGCAGGCAATTGTATTCATCAAGAATGTCACAAGACATGATTGATCTTTGATTTCTTTTGATGCATCAAATTTTCTCTCATGTGGCACATTTGCATATCCAACAATGTAAACAAGTGCAAGCACAGCCATATTATATAAAAAGATATTGAGTACTGATATTTCAGCTGTATTTCAGAGCAATTTTTATGCGTTTGGACACTCAATGCATTTCTTGGCAACATGTTAAGGGCAGAATAAAAAATAATCAACTGTTCTTTTGGAGGGTGGCTTGATAGAATCCAGGCAAATGTCATTTGATACTGCATGTGTTGTTTTTGCACTGATTAGTGCATTTTTTGGGTCACTTTTCTGACAACTTTTGCCAATTTGCTGTTTCTATTGAATTTTAGCTCTAATTCACCAATATCTCTTTCCTGCCTTGAAAATTCCAAAAAATACAGTACATAACAAATGATAACAAAAAATTCAATGGGCAGTATAGAAGATGTACATTGGGATGGATCTTTATTGGGGACAATATGCTTTTTAACTAACTGGTTCAATTGTGACACAGATTTAACACCAATGAAATTCTTGTAAATTATTTTCTTCTTGATTTCAAGGATACAACTTTGTTTGGCTGGCAAGATGTAATTATTTGGACCAGTTCTTTCTTGGGTTTTGTCCCAAATTGATGGAACATCCTCTACAGGTGAATAGAGGCTATTTTCAACCCTGTTCACTGATGGAGGTGGATTTTTTAGAGAGTTTTTAATATTTTCTGTTGATTCTATATTCTTTGATTGCTTTCAAAAAAGGTAAATTGTAACAGCATTTCCTTGATCTGCTGTATTGAGTGCTCCCAAAATGATGCTATCATTTCGCCTGTTTGATGAGTCAGGTGAGAGACTCTGTTTTGCAAATAACAAAGCATTTTTCAGCTGTTTTTTATCATTTCCTTCTGACTTAGTTGCTTCTGCAAAATTTTGAGCCAAATCTTTGTTTTTTACAATGTTCTTGTGTGTGTATTGTAATTGCTTTATCCTGGGAAGTGTGTTACTTGTCAAAAAAATATTGTATGCTTTTTCATCATCTCTACAGCAAACTGCAGACAATTACAGAACAATTTCATTTAGAGTGGTGTGGCTGGAGACTCTGCAAATGAGTCAATAAATGTTTGCATTTTGATTAACAAATTTGAGATTCTGTGGATCGTGTCCAAGGCCTGATGGATAGTTTGAGCTGATAATGTGGATTTAGGTTTTAAACTTGAGCTTTTATTGACTTCATTAGAGAGAAACAACTGAGTATTCAAGAACTTGAGCCAAGATCGGAAGAGCTCGTGTAGGGAATCAACTTGATAGGAGGATTGGAATTCAGTGCTGGAATCACCGTTGGGTAGATTTGCATCAAATCCTGCCAAATCAGCAATAACTGCAGCCAGCATAGTGATTATGTCATTGTATCTGCTGTTTATGTAGACAAGACTGTGTTTAAAGTGTAGTTGATAGATTGAAAATTGCATTTTAAAATTTGATTATCAATTTTAACCCCAAAAATTGCAAAAGGCAGACAAATGGAATGGAACAAATTGTCATCAAACAGGAAAATCAAAACAACTACTGAAGAAATTAGCCCACTGAGATCTGTTTTGGTTGTGTGGTAATAATATTGGTTATGGACTATCATACCCTAATCCAAGGGAGGAAGACATAGATCCATTTCTATCATACTGGGGTCATTTATTGTTTCCATTTTGAATTGAGCTGTTAAAATTGAAATTTAGTGCTTGTTGAACAGTGGACTTAGAATAACATTTTCCTTTTATCCAATTAGCAAGCACAAAGTGGTCCCTAGAACTAGAACTAAACCATACTTTTAAAGAAGGACCTGGAATAAACTTACTTACATTGAAACATATTGAATTTCCTACAAAATAAAGGCAGTCAGATGTTCAAATTCATGAAAAGTTCAGATGCATGATTTTAATCCCACTGATAGTGTGTATTTCTAAATTGTATAAAGAATAATCCAACACAGTGAGATTACCATGTCAAAAGTCATAAATAAAATTGCCACACCGAGTCTTGCCTAAATTTTCTATTGTATATAAATTAGCAATATCACTCAATTTTTAATATTTAAAAGTAGGAATTGCTTTCTTACTTTAGCCAAATATGCATCCACAGATTCCTTTGGTTCATGAGAGATTGAAAGCAGCCACTGTGGATTGGAGAAAATAGCAGTGAGAGAGTTGGGATTATTTTTTTGTTAATACAATTCTACATATCAAAACCCTTATTCACAAACAGGCATTGATCTTGAAACATGATCAAGGTCTATTGATGAAGAGTTATAAGAAGTTAGCCACTCAAATGAAGAATTTGGGTCTTGGTGTCAAGAAGATTGCAGGAGAAATCCATCACCCCATGTGTTGAAAATAGGCAGCCATATTTGTGAGATACCAAGGGAAAGTGGAATCTTCTCCATTCCAAAAAGGAACAATGATCAGGGTAGACATGATGCAGAAGCTGGAGGATTGTGAAAGATTAAAGTTGGATAGGGCCTGGGCCTGTTGCTGCATCATCTGGAGCTGAGCATTTTGTGTTACATAAAAACTTGAAAAGGTAGTGAGACTCAGCTTCACAAACATGTCAACACCCAGTGTATTACTCTGTAATCTTTTTCATGTAATAATTCATCAGATAAAATGAATCCATAAACTTATCTTGTTATATTATTTGAAGTGCATGAATGTTTCAAAAGTTAGAAAATACATCATAAAATTTCATCATTAGAAGATACTTATCACTTATAACAGGGTGGCATTCTTTGCAAAATGAAAATCAAAATGATCCCATCTTACAGTCTCACATTGAGAGTGTCCAATCATGCATTAACCTGCTCTACCATGTTATGGCACTGTGTCAATATTCAATTTAATCATCTGTTGCATGATTCAATAGAAATAGAAATGGTCCAGTACTATTTTTGGTGCATGTTGCTGTGGAAAGCATTAACCTCCATTAATTCTAATAAGTACTATTTCATTTGTAGTTTTTCTTTAATTTATCAGAATTTTCTCCTTTTTCTTTCCTCCCCTTTT
>JALLOT010001124.1:0-16117 GCA_036939595.1 Thalassiosira livingstoniorum | reverse complement strand
TAATGTGATGATACATATACTACTTATGTACATAAGTACTATATGTATCATCACATTAATGTGCGTCAGCTTAATAAAAATACTTAATTATGTTGCACAAAAGGGTATCATATCCTACGTTGTTAAATACTTTTAATTCTTTGTTCACATATTTGTCGAAGGAATTTAAAATGGTTCCCTGCCACTAACTCCTTAGACTAGCTTTCTCAAACAACTTTCCCTCTAGTGAGGACAACTCAGTTGAAAGGCAGTAATCATTCGTAACCTCTCGGAGTGACGACTGGTCCGTTAGTTTGCACTAACTCTCCGTTGTCTCGATTATGACATCGTTGTCGGATGAAATTGTGCGCACCATAATTCCAAATTTAGTATACTTTACGTAGGACATCGTGAAACGCAGGAATTTTCATGTAGATTAGTATACTGTGTATTAAACCGATCTTTCACAAAATATATGACTGTATACTAGTTCCTTCGTAGTTTTATTTTTGTATCTGCATTTCAATTCATTACCAATCCATTCACATAACTTTATATAGGCCGTTTTGGCATGAGCACACATTTTTGGCGTTCCCACTTTTTATCCGGTAGTTTCAATTTTCAAATTTAAAATTTGAACCATTGATGTGTGAGGCGTCGTTTGCGTTTGCAGCAGCAACCACAGTTGAAAAGATCATGCTTTTTGAATGTCATCGTCAGCTAGCTAGCACCGAGCAAGGGGCGGCAAGGGGCAAGAAAACAACAAGCAGCAGCACCAAGCACCAACGACGACAAAGGCCATTTTTTGAATACTACCTATTATCTACCTTAATTCGTTTCCCAGTAGTACAAGCAACACGGCAATGGCACGTAAACCACCAAAAACACAACGATAAAACCAACAAGACCATCTGCACTTTTACAACAACTCCAATCCACTCCAATCAAATTCTCATAATTTTCCACTTCGGTCCACCCCGCACCCACCCACAAACAATTCATTGTTTTCATTTCCACCCACTTGAAATTCAAACGATTCAAACACCCATCCACCCCCAAATTTTCCACCATGAAGACCATGCAATTCCCCCTCTTTTCCCTCATGGCCCTCGGCCTCGTCAGTGTCGACTACGCCAATGCCGGAACCAACACTACTTTGGCACCCACGCCATTGAACCGTCGTCCGACTGAAACGCCTACGTATCCTCCCACCCCGGCGGAGACGGAGAGCACCCCGTTTCCCACGACGCCTCCCGAGACTCCGGAGCCGACTCCTGGAACTCCGGAGCCTACCCCGGGCACTCCCCAGCCTACGGATGATACTCCTGAGCCGGTACGTGTGGAATGAGTGACATTTTTACTGTGTGGGTTGTATCGTTTTCAAACCTTATTCTGACCTTTGATTGTGTTCCAATCCTTGATCAATGATACAGACACCCCCGCCCACTTTCCCTCCAACTCCAGAACCAACACCGGGGCCAACTGATATGCCTGTAGACACTGTGGAACCTCCCACTCCGTGTGTTCCAGTCGGAAAGAGTGGCAAGAGCAAGGGAAGCAAGGGCAGCAGCAAGAGCGGCAAAGGAACCCCCGACATGTCGATGGACTTTGTTCCCTGCATCGACCTCAGTGGAAAGTCTGGAAAGAGCAGCAAAGGAAGCAAAGGAAGTAGCAAGGGAAGCAAGGGGAGTGGAAAGAGCGGCAAAGGCCATCCCTTTGGAATCAATGGCAAGGCTGGCAAGGGTTCCCACGGCCACGGCGATGGATACGGAGATGATGGCTACGGCGACATGGATGACTATGCCCCCGCCACCAATGATGAACCCGGAGAACCAGCCACCAACGACGAACCAGTCGATGACGGATACGGCCACGATGGAGATGACTACGATCACGATCACTATGGACACTCCCACGGCCACAGCAGCGGCAAGTCCGGCAAGGGATCTCACGGATCCAGCAAGTCAAGCAAGGGATCTGGCAAGTCAGGCAAGGGATCCAGCAAGTCCGGCAAGAGCTCCAAGAGCGGAAGCAGCGGACACCGCCCAACAAGCTGGCAAGATTACGATGGTGATAATGATGGATGGGGAAGGTCATTGCAACAAGTCCGTGGAGGTTTGAGAAGAAGTCGGGAACAGCAATTGAGGGCGTCCAATTAGAGATTTGGTCGTGTATAGACTTTAGAGAAAGAAATGCCCCACCAAGAATACCCAAGAATACCACAGCTTACCGCCTCCCTCCTTACCGTTAGAATTGTGGTCCGAGCCTTTCATTGTGTATACTATCTCCTGTATTTCACATGGAGGATCCGAATTATTTGTACCCGCCGCCAACCACGTCACACATCACTACACACCACTACACATCACCCCACAAACCAACACCATCTTACCCAAGCACCCAAATCCTACCGACATCTTTGCGCACATGCACCTACACGCACCTACACCTACCTACACGCACTGCCACCCTACGTTTTTATGCAATGTTTATATAGTATTATCGTTGATGGAATGAAATGTTGTTGTTAATAATCAAGGTAGCAGTTAAGGATTAAAAATTACGTTAATATTCCAGTATGGTCGTTTCCTTCATTGCTACATGCAAAGTATTAACAGAGCCACAAGGGCCACAAGTCTCATATAATTGCCATCCCGCGATGAGTAGATAGAGTGTTTTAGATGTTGAAATCTAAGTAGCGATATCAATGAGACTACCTAAGACAATTAACCTTTGTGTGCCTTTCATTCATTGCTACATGACACATATAATTGTTACTCTATGCTGAGTAAGGTAGATAGTGCTTCAGATGTAAGCTAAGAAGCAATATCAATGAGAGATCAAGACAAAACATAAGATAATAGAGGACTCACAAAATTGAAGTCAAAAACAAAATCATTTATACATGTAATTTGCTTGTGTATGTAAAGGTATAAATGATCCGTATCAGTTCAGATCAGTTACTCCTTTTAGTTTTCTTTGTGGCAAATATTGCAAAACCTACATTATAGAAGGCATTTACAAATATGATTTTTTTTTTGGAAAGGTTATTCCAGCTTTTAGCAGCAACAGTCTTTTCAAAAAATATTTACTCCCTAATTTATCTTCTACCAGCAACCTGTGTTGAATATAGCAGTCCAGTATTTTCTCCAAAAAGGAAAAGGCTCTAAGATATAGCCATTTTTGAATGATGACATGTTGCATGAATGGAAAGTTTTAGGAAGAGACTTGAGGTACTCCCAAAAATACCTTCTCATTATGTTGTAGTAAAAGTAGTTTTTCTATTGCTTTGGATGTACTGGATATCATTCATCATCATATTTTAGTTTTGCAATCATTCAAACAGTCTTGATTTGTGCAGAGTCTCTTTTTCTTGCCTATCTCTAAGTGAAAGCACTACTGTATTTCCCTGATGCATCAAATCAGACCACGACATTCAAACCAAGTCAATACATTATGAGCTCCGCATTGTGTTGTGATCTGCTTATGAACCCTCAAAACAGATGAGTGACATTGCTCCAAGTATGGAACACTTGATTATTCTCTAGATAGCACTGGTGTATGTTGGGTGTAATAATTTATTCCTCAATAATAGTGCTATTTGGTAGGAATAAGTTTAAGTCATTGATTGATTTTGGGAAACTCAGCATGAAGAAAATGATGAGTTCTCCAATGTTCAAAGATAGAGATGACAAAGTACAATTAATTCAATGACAACAGTCCCAATCAAATGCATGAGACAACAAAAATTAACTACTGGTTGAAGAACCAATTTTGATTAAAAATCATAGTGAATGATTATGCTTTTATTTTCTCATGGAAAAAAGTCAAACTACTTTCAACTTCCAACCATTTTTTTTCATTTTGAGCATTGTAGATACGATTCAAACATAAATGGGAGGTGTTTGTTGTGTTTGTTGGGTTTGTTGTAATGTAAATATAACAATAAAATAGGTGGGATTTGAGTATATCGTCATGCATCTAAGAAAGGGATGGATGGCGAAAGATGATTTTTTCTCATTGTTTCTTATATACAATCCCAAACCCATTTTTATCTACTTGAGCAGAGAAAATACCATTGGATGGTTTCAATTGTTTCATAGATACAAGCACCAATAACTGATGAGATTACCCAATATTTCATTGATAAATCATCAGGAAAATTCATATTATCAAGGGAAAGGGGGAAATATTCCACTCTATATCTACCAGAAATTAATTAATACATCTGGATTTTTGAATGAGACAATATTGATCAGAAAGAAAACATAAATTGAGAGCAGGAGGGCTTTTAGTAAAATTCAGTTTTTTTGCAATCAGAAAAAGTAATTGACTTGTAATCTTCTTAAAAACTCAAAACATAAAACAAATCAATCAAAGAAAAGCTGTGAATTTTACTCACCTCAAATTATGGTGTGTCATATTGTTAATACTTTGATTTTAATTTCAATCAAGACACAATAGAAATTGAAATGGTTAATAAAATTAATAATTGGAACTATGACCAGAAATGTATGAGTGTTGAAGTAAAAAGTTAAGAGCTGTGAGTCAAAAATAAAGAGAAAATGATAAACATGTTCTTTTGAACTTACCATCAAGAAAATACTTGACAATGCAAAATGTCAATTATAATTGTAATTAGACTTGTTTTTCAAGATTCAACAAATAATTTGATTCTTAAAACATTGTTAGTTTGCCATTACAATACAACATCACACAATCATTTTCTTTTTCAAAAAGCAGTATTCATCAATTATCTATCAATATCAAGTTTTTACAAACATATGTTTTCAACACACATTAAATATACTACTGTAGTAGATTAAGTACAGGTACGGGGGAGTTGTGTAGATTCTCTACACTCATTTTCCATTATTCATAAAATCTTTTTAAAAAATTTTGGACTTTATTATTTTTTTTATTATAGTTGATGAAAAGTTTTCTAAAAAAGTGTTTGAGTTTTGTAAAACTCAACATGTTGTATATTGAAAAGTTTGATAATGATACTTCATATTCATAGCTTGATGAGAGTCCAAAAAAATTCCATTGTTTTGTAAGCCAAACAGCTATAGTTGTAAGTGTTGACAAGGTATCAGATACTATCTTACTCCTTCCAAAGTGTAAAATATTATGAATCATTTCATTATGTAATCTTATTATCACAGTTTTACCCAATATTTTGTAATTACATGGTATCTTTATTCATATATTACATTAATGCATATGATTCCTGCATAAAAAAGAGTTTTTGACCAATTATTTAGATCAAAGAATTAAGTGTTCATTGCTGCTTATTTTGCTGAGTATGGTGTAAATTTGGGTTTAGTAGAAAGAAGTTTTGTTTTGGGAGACAAGAACCAAACAGCAACAATACAGACAACATACCTTTAGGGGCAAAGGAATCTGTTGAACCATTCCAGTGGTAGAACAAAAGAAGTTGTTTCCCCCTTTTTCAATTTAAAAATCATTTCTAATCACTATCAGTGCCCTCTGTTTGGATGTAGCCTTCTCCCCCTGTCTTGTGGTGGTGTGAATTGCTGCAATGCCAAGTTTTTCAAATAATATACTTGATATTTGAGCTGGTGGTTTCTCCATAGTTGAGTTTGCAATAGTTGGTTACCTGCTGAATTAGACTAACCAAAAAAGTCTAAATTTTGAATTGGGCTAATATTGACATCTTTCATGTCAACATAATATTTTACTTACTGATATCTCCATGACAAGCCGAGAAAGGATGCGGAATGTACTTTTACCTAAAGTTTAATGTTTTAGAAAGTTAATTTTTCTACTTTAGTTACCCTTGGTATCTTCATCAAAAAGAAAATAATTTATTGTGGTTGTTGTGTTGGGCTCTAGCTAAACTCAAAATAGGAAATCTAAAAGATTTTGGTCTGTCTGTCTCAAGACTGTTCCTCCTTCTCTCTGAGTCCTAGTATTGTAGCCATAACTTAGCATAGTATATCTGATCAGCCCATAAAAGTTCATGGAGGACAGTCTGCAAGGGTGTGTTGATTGTTGCATGGTCTGTCTGTCTGTCTCCAGACTGTTCCTCCCTCTCTCAGAGTCATAGTATTGTAACCATAACTTAACATAGTAAGTTTTGCCTTCAACCATGGAGCTCTTTAGTAAACCTTTTCTTGAACAAGAGCACTCTTGAAACAACAATCGATTTATCATTTTAGAATCTTTCTGCCAATGTGTTGAAAAAAATGACAACACAGCACAACACTTACCATGCTTCTTATTACATAATCTCATTTTTTAGATTTGTCTAAATTTCCCAATTTTACCTGCATAATAATATCCAATCAAAACAAAAAAATGGATACATGAATTTGCTCCTCTCACGTTGCCCCGAAAAATTCCAAGCACCTTCTTTTCATCACTGAAAAGGAGGAGCTTTCAGGATAGCATCATGTACATGAAACACAAAAGAATTTTTTGACACGTAGATTCCACTGCTATTGTTTTTGATAAACATAGAAATGGCAAAAGAGCAACAAAGACATGCTAAGCACTGTCATCATCTCAGAAAATATGTATCTTGTACATTGCATGTAAATGTAAAACTGCAAAACTCCAATCAAAGGTTGAGAACTGAACAAGGTTTTAGGACTTAGGGCATTGATGCCAAAAAATGTTTCAGCAACCAGACATCACAGAGAGAAGATGCATTTTGTGGTATTTTTGTTGAGACAATGCAACCAAAATGAATGAAAATAAAATACCAAAAATCCAAAATACATACTTTGAAAGTAGCAAATCATTTGTTTTGGAATAAGGTAAGGTTATGTAAACAAAACAACAATAGAGGCACCACACAACACTGCACCTTCAATTCAATCAAATATTTTTACACATTGATTTTTTCTTATCTGGTTTCATGAAATCCAAATACCTTTCATCAAAGTGAAAACTTGAATCAAGGATTTAACTGGTACCATGTGCCTCCCAATACTCAACACTAAAATACAGTTGTACTATCCAATGGATTTGAAAAATTCAACTGACTTCAAAAATTGAAATAAACATATTTCAAGATAATGGAACTGTTAGTTGCAAATTTTCTGCAGCCTTCAAAACTATTCAATATGCATATCACCAAAGCTATCAATACAACAACCAACCTGCATCCTTTGTTTTACATAAATTTAGTAATGAAAATGAACACTGCTCTCTTTTAAAATCTAGAATCTGTTATTGTCTCTTGGAATTCAACAAATTCAATATTGGATTCTTATTTGTGTCATCCTTTGGTGTTGAGTTGATTGAAAAGCATAGCCATGGGAATTCACCAAGTTTTTCCAGATTGAAGTTTGACATAATTTGCTACATCCTCTTGTATCATCTAAATATAAAAGTCACTCAAAATTCAAACAAATTTTTTGGGAGCTTATATCAAAAGATCCAGTTAGACTATGAAGCTATAACATAATTAATTTTACATTCCATTTGCTACTCATATGGCCATGGAAAAGGCGCTTTACTTTTTGTATAACACTTACTCCTTCAGATATAGTTGCCCCAAGTAATAGAGTCTGCCATTGAAATCAATATTACATTAGGCAGCAGATGAATAGATGTGAGAAAGCTTACCTTGCTAGCTTACCAGCCAACTTCTCATTTTGTTCACAAAAAAATATTTCTTTTTGGATCCCCAATCATTGATTAGAAATGATCTCACCTCATTCAAGTACATAGGCAATACTCCAATTGTCATATTTCTTGTTTCAATCACCAAGGGTATCAAGATTATTTCATAATTGATTTGGAGTTTAACCCACATTTTTCAAGAACTATCTGAATCTGTCAGAGATGGGGCTCACCTTCATCTAAACTAGAACATGAAAAAATGGTATTAAGATAGCTCTCATTAGAATAGAAGTGCTATCATGTTCAATTTCACTGCTGCTTACAAAAAGTCATCATTATAGATCTAGAGCTGCAATTACCCATTTACCCTTTACCATCACCAGGTCCATTTACCTTTACATACTCTGGGTAATTACCTGGTAAATAAAAGTTTTACCCAGTAATCACAGGGTAATTACTCAGCTCCAAAATCACAAGGGTAAATAGTAAACAAGGTAAATGAGGGTAAATGGACATGAACACAAAAATAAACATGAGTGCATTATTTTTATGAGATAACTCACTTTTTACCAAACATCAATGTTTTTAAACTTGTTTGTACTCAGAATAATGGAATTTATTGCATCAAGTGAACCGGAGCTGAAGTACATCAATGAGTCTGAATGATTTGATGTGTTTGCAGAATATGGTAGATGGTAAATGATGAAGGTAAAAGTGCCATTTACCATGGAAAACAGGAAGGGTAAATTTGGGATTTACCCCTGGTAAAAGGTAATTACCGTACCCCAGCCAAGACTAGATTTACCTGGTGAATTATCCTTTACCGTGTAAATTACCAGGTAAATGTAAATGTGGCTCTAGCAGAGCAAGTCTATTATTTTCTGGATCCAGTTAGGAGAAATACTAAAAACAACAACGGGATGTGAGAAATCATATTCTCCACAAAGGCTTGAATGCCACATGTTGTACGGGAAAGAGCAGTCTTTTGGACTACATTCAGTGGGTTTGCAACCATTGTTGAGGAGTCCTCAATGATCTACACCATCGGATTGCGGAGCATGAGGATAAAACATTCCTAAGGACAATGTTGCTGACAGCACTTTGGGAATGACACCAAACTGTTGTAGTTGTCCAAGAGGCTTACATCACTGAGTGCTCTCAGTTAAAAAAGGCAGAGAACCATTGGTCAATTTCTATGCCCCTCCACCTGAGGAGGGTAGTGACCCATAAGCCCAGGAATCGCCAACCCTTGAATTGCAGTCATACCATGTAAAGGCAATAGTAACAATGACCACAAACTAGCACCAGTAAATGACTTTAATAGTAACCTGATTGCCAACACAGACATTTATTACCAGGATGCTGTTGATTTGCAGTGATTACCAATATAATTTTTCATAAAATTTGTTTTTTTTTCTTGTATTTTTGCTTATTTTCTATTTTTCTTACAAATTTTTACAGGGTTTATCAAAAATATGTGATTTTCTTAAATTTTACACATTTATTAAAAATCATATCTTATTTTTGAATGGTTTTTTGTATCAATCAAAGTCAAATGGGCAAAAAATCTTTTTTGATTGTTAGTAACTCACAGTAGGTTACAGTTACTGCGCATTCAACTGATTCAACAGTAACATCATCACCTTTCCTACTTAGTAGCTTTCATACATTCCAGCCTGCCTTGCCAGCAAGTGAAATTCAGGAAAAGAGTCTCACTTGCCATCCATAGGTAGCGATCCACTAAATGTACAATGAAATTTCTGTTTTAATATCATTACCCTAGAGCAGGAATACCTTTTGATAAACTAATACAATAAGTATGCATGGTACAAAAATAATCTCAAAAAATCAATTTTGCACATCTAAACAGGTGAAAGTGCCAAATTTTGCTTCACCAGAAACTACATCAAATCCTCTTAAGAAAGTGAGCCTCATTTGGAAAACAAGACACTAATATGATATTTATGTAATAGGTACCATATCATGGGAATGATGGGTTCTTAGTTCTTAGGTATTTTAACATAAGTACACTATCAGAGTAGATCAGAGTCCAATTAAAACACTAGGGCAACTGAAATTACTCTTGAGAAGAAATTTTTCCAGTCCAATTGTTAAAATATACCACCTCTTTTTCAATAAATGAAAAAACTACATAAATTTTATAAAACTCGAATCCCCAGGAAAAGTTAATAACTCATGACCTAACCAGCATAAAGAAGCCAAAATTGACACAACTACCCACTGTAGCCAAAACAAAAGCATAGCTTTCACCACAGTGATGTTTCAAGCACTCTAAACAGAAGTTGGAAGAGCTGGACTGGGTAACTTCTCTCTTTGTTGAGCATAGCGTTCTGCTTGTTGAGTACGGCATCGCTCACACTTTGAGGAGTAGCCCTGATGGAAGAGGTGAGTTCGATTAAAAAGAAAGGATTTCGTTCGTTAAGTGCAATCAAAGGAAACATATACGGAAATCATTTCAATGCATCACCTTGACACCAAAATCAATCCACTTTCTGAAGTTTTTGCAGCCTTTGCACCACTTCAGCTGCATTCCAGTTTCTCTCACAATCCAAACTGCGACATCACAGCTGTTGCAAACACCCTTATTTTGCTTGGGAATCACATGCTCCTTCTCATCGCACATAACACAGTTAGAAAAGTATCTTGCAGTGGGGAAGTTGACTACATCACGGAAGTCAGGAGCTTCCAAATGATCGGTTCGTGGATCAGGCTCACACTTGGGAGGAAAGGGTGGTAGCAATTTGATGCAAGGGACTGTTTCTAGAGTCCTCTCTTTTGTTTCTCTTGTAGTTTTGATTTGTCTCTTTGTTGATTTCTCCATGGCCTCAAGTTGCTTCGGAGTTCCCTGAAGGTCGCCAAGCATGCCGCCAGTGCTCTTCGGGCGGCCTCGACCCCGCTTGGAATTATGAACCCCAGATTGTGTCATTATGTCCATTGCAGTAGAAAGATGAGTACTTCGAGCCTCCACCTCGGAGCGGGCAAGGAGCTGAAGCTGTGACATATTGTAAGACAGGATTAAGTTGGCTTTTCAGTTCCTAATGGTTTTCCTCAACCAATCAAGTGCTGTTTCCAAAGAACTTACCTCAAGCGCTTTAACAAAGCATTCATCAGAGGTCATGTGGCGGAGCTTGAAGCGCACTTGACCTAAAAGATTGTCCCACGTCACATTGTCTGCATTTACCATGTCGCCCAATGCATCCAGCCTCGCCTTCTTGGAGTTCTTTGAGCCTGGGGGCCTTCCTCTACGTTTTCCTGATGGAGTGGTTGCTGTCTCGCTTTTAGTCTCGGCAACACTTTTTTCGCCCTCTTTCTTCACTTGTTGTTCGGCATCACCTCCTGTGGCCTCAGTAGTGGCTGCTTCCTCAGTGGCGGCTGCTTCTGATTGCTCGGCGTCACCCTCAGCCTGAGCGTTGGGGTCGTCGATGGTTGGCAACTGGGGCACCTCGATGTCGCCTGGTTCGGCGTCTTCCTCGGCTTCACCGGCTTCTCCACCTTCTGCAGCAGCAGCTTCTTCGGCAACAGCTTCAGAAGTCTGTGCTTCAGCGAGATTGGGGTCTTGATCCGGAATTGCTTCGACTTCCATATTTTGTGTTTCTGTTCCTTCTACGGGTGCGGTTTCCATGGTTTTGATCGTTCAAAATGTAACACCTGGAACAAATTCATGAAACAGCTCTCAAGATTAGTAACTTGCCTCAATAGACAATGTTCACGCTCTCGCCAAGTAAAATCAAACAACTGGCCGCTACTAACTCACTTTAGGCGGCAACTAACGCCAGCGGCGGCAGCAAAATCTTTGTGGAATGTCAAAATGTGAGGGCAATCGTTGAGTCTATCGCCGATGTTTTCGATTTGGTGATTTATCGCAGGAGGCTGTTATGATCGCTCGCGGATTTTTAGGTTGATTGTGTGTGGCAGCGATTTGTTTTTATGAGAGCAATGGCGAGCCAAGTGGCGAGCGGTGTGGCGAAACAGAGAAAAGTTTGAGTGCTCTTTGCAGATTCAGACGGCGATCGCGAGCGAGTTGAAGCCATCGCTTTTTGGAGCCTATCAATTTCTCAACAAACTAAACACACCACAAAGACCAACGAAGCCCAATGTCTTTTTTCTTTTTTCCTGAATTTTAATTTTCTTCTTCTATTTTCTTTTTCTGACGTCTGTCAAAATTGCTCGCAACCAGACTCGATCGAAATGATTCTTTTTAGAGAAGATGTTCTCGCCGTTTGTCAATAACAAGGATCGCCTAAAGATTTTTTAAAAGAAAGAAGTGTACTTCTAATATTAGTAAAAAACTACTAGTACTCACATAAGTACTTACATACCTAGAGGAGTAAAGCGTCCGTCCTAATAGTTTTCTTCTTTTTGGTTGTTAAGTAGTACTTACTAGATACTCCTAAGTAGAAATAATGTGCTAGCTGTCCTCTTTAATGATACTCACACTTCACCATAGATTATCGAGTATGGAGGATGTGTTTATAGACTCATGTGTCGCGGGGACTCATGTGTCTCTGGCACAGATTTTGGGACTCAGGCTCTGTAGACCTACCTATAAAGTAGGGAAGGATTGGTGGTATATTTTTAAATTCTGTACTTCTGTTGTACGTGATTTGAATTGATACATGAGTACTAGCTATTTTATGTACCAATTCCTGTTTTATTTTTGAAATTTCTAATTATTGTTCCAAATTTGGCAAATGGTCTGTATGTCACACATTTCGACGCTTAATGCTTACCACTTATTTAATAATTCACCCACACCAACAACATTGTTTGACATTACATTTATTGTGTCAGATGTGGTTGTCAAACAGCAAACAATATTTAGCAATACATCCATTTACAGAACTCGACAAAGAGCAGGGACACATCATGGGCAAAATAATTGCTGCATGTGTCAGTCGTACCTTGACTTTCTGTAGGACATGACCTCTTTTGATGTGGTGGGGGTGGTGGAGGGGGTGGAGGTGGTGGAGGAGGAGGTGGTACATATGGCCTGAAATGTGGATTGGTTGATAAAATTGGAATGTGTGGAGGACTTCCATAACCATTATTAGATTGAGTTGTGAAATTAAATGGTGGAGGATATGGAAGATAGGTGTGGGGGGAGGAACTGGCTGGCCAGAAGGGGCAAAAGAATTTAGAAATGATGCCAGAGATGCATTTCTGTTCGATGAATTTGGGATTCCATAACCCAGATTGTTGGGGTTCCAATGGTTATTATTATTCATTGCTGAAAAAGAATAAATAGAAATAAAAAAAGTTAGAACAAAATAGATAAGTAAATTGAAAATAAAAAATTGGCAGCAATTCCCCCCTTTCAATGACATCTCTCCCTTTACAACCATGGGGCAGACAGAGGCTGATGTCAATGTCCAATCCACCAAATTTAAACAGCTTTTCATTTTAAAAATTCATACCTGCCAGATTAAATCAGTTCTGAAGGAGGAAAAGCAATTTTTTCATTAGCTGAGAGTGTCATTGAACAAAAATGGACAAGTTGGTGGAACTCACATTAACAGCTGTATCAAAAAAAACCACTGCAACCGTCTTTAACGTCGTGAAGCCAAAACTTGTTGTTGACACACCGCCACTGTATTTCCAGCACCACCAACTTCACCGCGTGGATACAATGCCAATGTCGTTGTCGCCACAGATTTGTGAAGCCACTGCCACCAATGTGAAGCCACTGCCACTGCCAACAACATCGTGGAGCACATTCATTGTGGAACAACTGCCACTGTCATCAAAGAACCACCAGTCGTTGTGGAGCCACTGCCACCGTACTTGTCATAGAGCCACTGCCACCTTCGTGGATCCAATGCCACCGTCATACCGCCACCAATTTGTGAAGTCAACGCCATCAACGTGAAGCCAATGCCACTGTTGTGTCAACAACGTTGTGGAGAAACCAAAACATTTGTCATGGAGCCACCGCCACTGTAGTTGTCATGGAGCCACAGAAAAATTGGTGGATCCAATGCCACCGTCTTACCGCCACCATCGTCGTGAAGCCACTGCCACTGTTGTACACCACTGCCACCGTCATACCGCCACCATTGTGGAGAAACCGCCAGCTTCGTCGTGGAGATACTGACATTGTAATCATCGTGGATCCACCACCACCACTGCCACCGACACCGTTGTATTGCCACCGTCGTCGTGGAGACAATGACACCGTCTTCGTGAAGATACCGCCACCATCGTCGTCGTAGAGCCACCGTTGTCATTGTGGAGCCACCGTTGTTGTCGTGGAGCCACCGTTGTTGTTGTGGAGCCACCGTTGCTGTCGTGGAGCCACCGCCTCAGTCATACGTCGTCATGGAGAAACCACCACCTTCGTCGTGGAGCCACCTTTAAAATCGTGGATCCAATGCCACCGTAGTACCACCACTGTCGTACCACCACCGTCGTTGTGAAGCCACCGCCACCGTCATACACCACCGGCACCGTCGTACCACCACCGTCGTTGTTGAACCAAGGGTGTCGGCGTGAGCCACTGTCACGAAGATGAACAATGCCACCAGTCCACCCCAACACACCTAACACTTCCAATGACGATCCCCCCTTAGTATCCTGTCGGTGGCAATGCCACGAAGATTTGAGGGCGGTTCGACGAAGGAGTAGGTTGGTCACAGAGGTGGAGGGCAACTGTGATAAAAATTTGCAATGGGGGGAGGGGGCCAATGCGATTAGACGGACAATCAGATGGAATGGTTCGTCATGGAGGAGGAAAAATTTTACTAGTACTTTCTACTAGTAATCACTTTTGGGCTAGCCAAAAATAATTAAATGAAGTTGGAATTCCTTTTTAGATTTTTTGACTAACTTTACCTTTAAACATTTTTCTACCTACATTTCAGGTAGAACTTTTAACCTAGTATGGATAAAAATTAAAAATAATTGCATGAGGTACTATGAAATTAGCTTTAAGTATCAGTTTATTTGGTTTGGGGGGCCATAAAGATTTTTTGGAACAGTGAGTCTTAAAAAACATTTCATTACCAGGTAGGTATGTCTACATAGCCTGAGTCCCAAAATCTGTGCCTGGGACTCCGGAGTCCCAGGGACTCCAGAGTCCCCAAAAACCAGCTTATTTGGCTAAGTACTACTCCTACTACGTTAAGGCTAAGGCTACCCTGAGGTATCTAGATATTTACAATAATATTATCGTCTTTGACAGTTTGGCTGAGTTTAGCTGTAGCACGGCCTTCATAAGTAGGTCCGTGAATAAACTAAAGCCCGTATTATTATTATTACAAGAATGGGTTTTAGAGATGTTCAACTACCTAAAAATAATGGTTTATTTAAACGAAAAATTTAAACGAAAACCCTCTCAGTTACGAGTCAGGTTCGTTGGGCTATCATTATTGTCATTGCCAGGATCTATTTGTGAAAAAGGATCAGTAAATAATGAGGTATGGCAGGTTGATGCATCGTTTTGAGATAAACCAACAAGACCAATCGAAGCAAGCAACACTTAAAAATATAATACAACTCTAGAGGTAGTATCAATTAGGAGTATGGTAGTGCTATTTTTGTCTTGAGGTCTTGAACTGAAGCCAAACCACACATTCGCGATCAGATTTTTGAGGTTTGAGAAGAGAGTCCATCACAAAAAACAATAAGCAACCATGACATCACTCACAGACGCTTTCGATTGTGGTGCTGACACAACCAGCGACAATGAACACCCACTCAGACAACCCCAATCAAGAAACTACATAGCGTATTCGACTGCAGTCTCTATAGAATCACTCTGCTTCCATGGAGGCAATGTATCATTGGACACCATGGAACGAAACGAACGCCCTTATTCTCCCAGTTCTGGTTCAGAAGACGATTTTGAAGGGGTTGAAATCAGCCGATCGAAATTACCAACGGCAGGCAACACACAAAACGTATCCATTCCATCACCAAGATTGGAGTCTACCAGCATCGTTCCAGCCCCTTCAGTCAAATCCAAAAGAAGTAAATGGATTGCAACGTCATTGGCATCAAAAATGCAGAGACCTGGACCAAGACAACCTAGGCTACCTCGAACGCCGGGGTCTCTCTTCGTCCAAGAATGTAAGGAACAGAACAGAGTAAAAATGTTCAAGCTGGGAATGTTCTCCCTAATGATTGTAGTAATTATTCTAGTCTCCATAATGGTTGCCTCGACAGCCAATGAGAAAAATAAGAGTGGAAGTCAAGACCACAAAAATTATGAATCATATTTTGAAGGAAGCAGTACCAACACAAAAATTTCTGGTAGGCCAGTGGCATGCATTGATGAGTCTGGTTTCCTGACGACAATTTATACGCTTGAGCCTTCTAGTTCTCCTACTCCGGTACCACTTCGGAAGCGGCGGCCGCGAAAAAAAATTGGGATTCAAGATACTAGTGAGAATAATGGACGTGGTCCTTCATCTCCTACACCTTCTCCTACTGCTCGTTTGAGCACTGGTGGAAATTCTGCAGGAGAACCTCCAGCTCCTACTCCTTCTCCTACACATCGCCCGAGTACGTATTGGCCGACGTATTCTCC
>JALLOT010001123.1:0-16146 GCA_036939595.1 Thalassiosira livingstoniorum | reverse complement strand
CAAGATTAAGTATAATGAATGGATGAACCATTGTTGGATCAAAGAAAAGATATTTAAAGAAGAGGAGTGATCTTGCACAACCACTGTCAAACATGTTAATGGAATAGATTTTTATATTTTGCACAGCCAAGGTTGTTATTTTTCAGTTAAGGGAATCAATCAATGCATCCAATGGAATTGATACCTTGGGTACACCAGTACTTATGTGCAGCAACATCCATATTTTTATCAAGAAATGTATGCATGGTATGTACTACTTGTCATGTGGGCTTGAAAACTACATGAATAAAAGTTTATATTAAGCTAAACTAAGCTGTTCTCATTCACTTTAGCCACACTTACCAACATTTTTATCTATGACAAACCCAAATAAAGATTCCAAACCTTCTGCAGCTTCTATGAAAGGATTCCTGTAAACACGAAACGTAGAGAGAAATGCTGATGCACGATTTGTTTACGTGGAACGATAAATAGTGAAGATTATGGGTTGCAAGCAATGCTCATGGGCATTAAAAATTGACTGTGATAAATGAGTCTGAAAATTAGAGTATACATTACTTTACACAGCATGTCCAGTCTGATGCTTACTATGCATCAAGAAGGAAAAAGCTGATTTCAATCGAAAGAACATTCTTTTTTTTCTGCATTACGTAAATCATTGATGAGATCGACACGTATTTTATGAGGGTAGGCAGTCGAGAGTTAGTTGTGATAGACCGTCAGAATTGTCCATACTGCAACTTTTCTATCTCTTGAACCTGGTCTGCCTCGGCACGCAACAAACTGTTGATGTAAGATTGGTGTTGATCGATTTCTTTTTCTTTCTTTCTGATTTTTGCCAAAAGAATCGCTTCCTCAATCTTCCTATCGTGTGGTTCATTTCCTAATTTGTTTCGAACGCCAATTGCCTTTAGAGCTTGGTGTTCTGTGCTTTCTGCTGCCTTGTGTACTTCCTCGAAGATGGAAGCAACAATTGACTGAAATTCCTGGACCTCTGACGATGTCATCGCAAGTAGGAAGAACGCTGTTATGTATCAATCGATAACAAAAACAATCACTGTTGTTGGCAGGCCAAAAGAAACTTACTAGTTATTAATGTCTGGCATTCTTCCACAAGGCCTTCAGATCGGTCATGAAGCTCTGGTTTAAGAACCCTCAGGCGACAATCCTCGTCAAAACTAATGTCTTCTGACATTTCTTATTCGCTCGAAGATTCTGTTTTCATTTGAGGTTTCATTTCCCTTGTCTCTGTGAAAATGGATGTTTCCTTCGCATTCAAACAAAAAAGATCGCGAAATTCAATTCAAATATCTATCCAATAAGCCAAAATCTGGACTGGGCGATTCATTTCAAATTGAAATTTGAAACACCGCCTATAAGAATACTCGTGTGCTACCTAGTAGACGTACGTAGGAGAAGTAGAAGGATCTCCATTCGCCCGGACATGACCACTCGTGTAGGAGGAATACTCGCCCCACCACAGACTGTAGATTTCGCTTTACCGCATGCAAAAGTACGGCATGAATTACGGACTATTTTTTCTACTTGGGTCGTCGAAGAAAATTTCATGAGGCGGTAGCATGTTGCCAACGTGGGTGGGAATATTAATACTGGTGGTCTTCATCCAAATAGAGATCACATTAGGTTGGAATATTGTGGTAACAGTGAAAACAGAAGTAGGGGGTGCATACGGGGGTAGTTCTTTTCTGACGCAGCCCGAGGTGGCGGTGTACAATAAACAAGGGGAGCTACAGTCATCTTTCGAAGGGAAAGCAACAGTGCAACTTAATACTTTCCCATATGGGAAACATGAAGCTGTATGGAACGAAGGCGATGAAAAACCATTAGAGGATGATGGTGCTTACGCTTCAGTCCCTATTGAAAATGGCTACGGAGCCTTTACTGGGCTTGGAATAAACACTGCTGGTGAGGGATACCAGTTGAAATTTATTTTGTATGACGAGCATGGCTTACTGATGGGAACGACTATTGGAGAGAAGTTTAATGTGGAAGTGGGTGATCAGTTCAAACTCGGTTTCGCAGTTTATCCCGAGATGGCGTTCGGTGGAAGTCCTTTCGGGAGTCAACCAATTTTAGCAATACAGGATCGAGGTGGAAATACGGTAACAAGTGTTAATGAAGGCGAGGTAAGATGAAATCAACGAAACGGAGAAATTTTCATGCCACTCACCTACAATTAAATTTGACTTAGATTTCCCCATGTATTGTTTCCTAGGTGGAAGTGACATTGCATAGTGGAGTCGATGGAGCCACACTTCAGTGTACAGATCAAAACTGCTTCAAGATCGCAATAGAAGACGGCCTTGCATATTTCCGAGGTTTATTCATTAATGAAGCAGGGATGTACTATTCCCTTCATTTTTCTACGACATTGGTGCTCGATGGGGAAACAGAAATAATATCCAATAAATTTTCTGTCGGTATTGGGCCAGCTGCACAAATTGTGTTGGTGAATGACGCATCAGATGGGACAGTACTTGGTGGAAAAGCATTTACTCCTCAGCCACGAGTTGAGGTGCACGACGAGGGGGGCAACGTTCTAGAGTTAGACTCGTCATCTGCAGTAAGAGTTTCATTTTACAGCAATCCATCAAGTGGGACATTATCGCCAGTGGCTGGGACCACGATGTTCCTGCAGCATGGAGTAGTTCAATACCGCGGTCTTTCAATAGACAAAGCTGGCGTGGGATATCGGTTGACATATACTTTCTTCAAGCATGATGGTGCTACTCTGACGGAAACTTCTGTATCAACTCATGGTAAGGTTTTCTTGAACGGTCGATCATGATAGTTTTGGTGGCATGATTTGATGAAACTCTTTTCTTTGCACATTTCTTGATGAATGCATAGGTTCTTATTTTGATGTCGAAGTTGGTCCTCCACAAAAGTTATCGATTTTCAGATATTCGTCTGGGAGCTGGGCAGGCAACCAACCATTCCCAATCCAACCAAAGGTGGCATTAGTGGATGCTGGCGGAAATATTGTAGTGGGAGATTCTACAACAATAGTATCAGCTCATGTAACGCCTTCTTTGGCACAAGAATCTCGTTTAATCATAGACACAACAAAGGATGATGTCCCTACTGTTTCTCGTGTCTCATTTGGTGAGAATATCCAACAAAATGAAAGAGTCGCATATGGTCCAGGTGACGCAATTCCAATCATAGTTGAATTTTCTCAGGAAGTAGCGTTGTACCCAACGAAAGACGAGAACACACTCCCAAGAATATTCCTCAATGTAGGAAACGAAGGAAGTGCAAGCCTCGTGTTTGCAGAGCTTGTTGAGGTCAACCACATTGGAGTTTTTTCAAGCAAACTTTTGTTTGAGTATTCCGTCAATTATGGAGATTCACAGACTGCGCTCGATTATTTGGACAGCAATTCTTTTGCTCCCAATGACTATTCCATCGAAGATGCTTTTGGAAGAAAGGCTGGCTTGAATTTGCCAGAAATTGGGCTTGGCTCTTCGCTTTCAGCTACAAAGATAATAGAAATTTCTAGCAACCCTCCAAAAATACAATCAATTTCAGCAGACCTTCCCACTGGAGAGTACGGCGCTGGGGATGAAGTGAATATACTAGTTTCATTTGATCGTGAGGTAAGAAATCACCATTTTTGCAACAATATTCGTTTTTGTCTCGAAATGTATGTAACCAAATGCGTGCTGTAGGTTGCTATCGAGGGAAAACCTGGTGTGCCCCTCAATCTCCAAAGCACCATTGCTGTGGTTGACATTACGACTACTGAAACGATAATGGACGGATCATATTTTACTGTCACCTACAAAGGATCCTCAATGAAAGTGACATGGAATGCATCTGCTCAGGAATTCAAAGTTGCTTTAACATCCATTGCGAACACAGGTGATGTATGCGTTTCTCGAGCACAATCATATAATTCTCTGAGTGCAGGTGGATTCAGGTGGGCAGTTCGGTTTGAAAACAAGAATGTTGATGTCACAAAAATGGCGATCAATGGAGAAGGACTGGTGTTTTCTGGATCCGGTGGAGGATCGATTGCGACACAATTTGCTACAAGAAACAGTATTTTGGATAACTGGGACACCAATGATGGTGACGCAAGCATGTGCACAACACGAATGGCATCATACGTACAAGGTTCTGGTACCAAGAACCTACGTTTTAACATTCAGATAATGCCAGGCGATGCAGCCCATAGGCTAGACGCATCATCCCAAGTTGATGAGATAATATATCCAAGTCCTAATGACTCCATAACACTTTTAATGAACACCCCAGGAGCATCACCGGTCAGGGCTGATCCAAGCATGGTAGGTATGAATTTGGATTCTGATATCAACATCTCAATTGACACAACTCCGCCGGTTGTCATGTCCATCCAACCACAGCTATCAACAACTCCCAGCGGAGTATATGCTACAGGGGACATTCTTTTCTTTGAGGTTTCATTTGATAAAGCAGTCGATGTGAGAATTATTTCTTTCGGTTGTACCTTCATTTCATTGTATGTAATGAGTCTCAATCATAACGATTTTTAGGTTGAAAGGGGCTTAGAGCTCGCCTTAAATACAGGGGCTCAAAACGGGGTGGCAAGATATATTTCAGGAGCAGGAACAGACATCCTTGTTTTGCAGTACATGGTGCAAGAGGGAGATATGGCAACTAGATTGGATTTCAAGGATTCCAAATCTTTGGTTGCGAAGAACACTGAAGGAATTGAAGGTGGTCGGTTACCTACAAAGGGTGCCGTCCGGCGCCAAGCACATGATCCAATAACAGATGCAAATCTCGATATTTCACACATAAGGAGGATCGCTGACAGTCACGAAATTGTAATTGATGGAGAGCGCCCTTTTTTGTTGGATGTATCATTCCAAGACAGTGAAAAAGGCAACACATTGCGGAGAGGAGATGTCGTTTCAATTTTGGTTCACTTCAGTGCTCCTGTGGTCATCATGGGATCAGCTGATTTGATATTGGGTCTACTTTTGAACGGGAATGAAACGTGGGCAGTTTATTCTTCCGGAAGTGGTACAAGTAGCCTTATCTTTCATTACGAAGTCAAGGTTGGAGATTCTTGTACACCTTTGGAGTTCAAGTACACACAGATTTGTGGTGCCAAGAAAAAATGTAGCAATACTGACGAACTTTTGGCACGTCTCAGCTCAAACCCACAACTAGGTGCAGACCTTGAACGCGGTAAGTTGCTTCCTTGGTCTAGGTACGTTCAAACAGTTTTTCCACACAGTCCGTTACAAACACTCCCTCTTTAAATGAACAACAGGTTTTTCAAGCCAGGGAATTGTAATCGCACCATCTCAGAGTGATGGGGTGACTTTGGATACATCTGACGCACCCATTTCAATAGTAGTGTCCACGGCAACACTGAAAGAACAAGGAACATATGGAGTTGGAGAAGCTGTCGACATTGAAGTTAAATTCTCGGACCAAATTTTCATAGAAGGAGAGAAACCAGCTCTGAGACTAAATACACAGAGTTTTGCCTCGTACTACATTGGAGACGAGACTGACACACTGGTATTTAGGTGTATTTCGTCAGATGATTCAGTGTCTAAATTAGATTGGGTTCTCGATGCGTCCACTGGATCAGCCATCATTTGCGAAGGGACCTGCAATATAAAGAATGCCAATGGACAATCAGTGGACTTGCGATTCGATCAGATATTGCCTATTTCAACTGCCATTACATTGGACACGGCTGCTCCTCAAATAGTCTCAGTTACAACCAGTAAAACCAGTTCTCCATATTGCCACATCCCACAGAACGCACAAAATCAGGTGTGTGCGTACACAGTAGGTGAAGAAATTGAAATCATTGTTGCGTTTGACAAGCCCGTCGTTGCATTAGGTGATGATGCATCACTTCTGATGGATGTCGGAGGAGATGACATTGAAGGTAACGAAGCAACACTCATTCGATCAAAATCTTCAGGAAATGAACTAGTGTTTCTATACAGAGTTTACCACGGCCATTCTACGAATGGCGATGGCCTAAATTACGTTTGCCTGCAATCTCTTTGCAGTCTGAAACTTGGAAAAGGCACAGAAATAAAAGGCGCGGCCACCTATCTCACAATTGATGCTGATTTGACACTACCCCCTAGTCAAGATCATGGAATATCTGCCGATGCCTTAGGTCCAATAATTATCGACACAAGCAAACGTCCCAGAGTTTTGGCAGTCTCTAGCATTGCGCCAGATGGGGAATACCGCCCTGGTGATGTCATTGGCATAGCTGTTGAGTTCAGCACGCAAGTTGTAGTATCTGGACAACCATATTTAGAATTGGATACAGGTTCAGACCATCCTGCCCAGACATTTTATCAAGCTGGGAGTGGCACATCAATCCTGCTGTTTGAATACAAAGTCAGCATTGGCGACGTGACAAATGATCTTGACTACGTAGACGCACATTCACTCCATCTTGTGCACGATGGTATAAAGTCAGGGTCAATTAAGCAAGCTAGTACACATCCAACAATAAATGCCAACCTTGACTTGCCATACCCAGGGTCTGATGGGTCCCTCAGCGCTAACTCAGGAATAAAAATTGATTCTAGAACACCACGCATCTTGAAGATTTCGGCAGAACCAGGAAACTATGCGACAGGTGATGAAATTTTGATTATTGTAGAATTCTCCCGGCCAGTAGTGATTGAAGGTATTCCCTCGTTGACAATGGAAACTGGGGTAAACGATCGGATTGCACAGTTTAAGTCGCAACTAAATAGCCATACAGCTGAATTCTCGTACATTGTCAAACTTGGCGACAGGACCGAAAACTTGGATTATTGGTCCGATGAGAAAATTTTACCTTCATCCGAAACAAGTTTTAACCTAAATGGTGGGTCGATTAAGCTGGTGGCATCAACACCTCTAGTCGATGCCGACATACACATCAATCCAGTCGATGGTTTCCTTGACGGCGATACATCTTGTGTTGTAAACGAAGGAATTGCGTTCTTTCGCGATCTGAAAATAGGACAACGCGGTGGCAATTATAAAATATGGTACCAATCTACATTGAGCACAGGAGAAGTTTTTGAAGCAGAAGAGATGGTGAAAGTTGATCACAGCATTGAATATGAAGTTCAGGGAAACCTATGGACCCGAGAACAAGGCGATATGTTTGGAAGCTCAGTGTCCATACACTCCCAAATGATTGCAGTGGGAGCACCTAAAAGTCGAAATTTTAAACCAGAGGTCCAAATTGTTACAGTTTTCAGTGAAGCATCATCAATTGAACATGAAATTCAAATCATTTCAACAAGTGTCGATAGAATTCATGCAGTTGCATCGACCCAAGAATTTTATACGTGTGGCAATGACGGGGAAACAANGAGGTTCTTTCCATCTGACGTACAAAATCGGCAGCTACGCTTTTGCATCTCTTATTGAGTTTGAATCTGATGTGAGTGCAGATCAACTGAGGACGATACTTGAGAATGAGCTCAACTTAATAGGCCTAATCAAAGTGTCCCGAGATAAAAACAAAAGTTGTAACAGTCACAACTCTTGGACGTGGATTGTAACATTCTTGGATGCGTCCAGTGGCGGTATACTTGAGACGAGTGGATATGCACTTCTCGGGAGTGGTGCTTACATATCCAATACAGTTGTAACACAGGGTGTTGATATGCTTGGAGGAGCATTCAAGATAGCAAATCCGTTTAATGGCCTAGAAAGTCGAGCTATTCCATACGACGCATCAGCCTCATTGGTTAAAAATGCCATTGAAGAGGATTTACACATCACAGTCAACTACGTTGAAGCCGATGATATCGACAAGGAAAATGCAATACCCGGTGAGTACTAGCAACCACAGAAGTGGGCCAAGTGTTTGGGAGATCATTGTAGACTCATCATGATGTCGTTTTTACTTGCAGAATTGGGTCGTAGGTGGACAATACTGTTTGATCATCATATTGGTAACTACGGTGAAGATATAAACGTTCCCCAATTAAAGGTAAACAGTGATCTGCTTACTGGCAAAAATGCTCATGTCTGGGCAAAAACAGGATTTGAAGGCCGTGGAACCTTAGGTGGGAGGTTTGCTGTGTCATTTCGAGGAAGTGATCCTTGCTACTTCGTCGCCAAAGATGTTTCCGAGGGTGAACTTGCTGCAGCTCTTGAGTCTCTTGACTCCATTAATGAGGTGACAGTATCAAATAGAGAAGAATTTTGGGACGAAGTTGGCAGGTCTGGATTCAGATGGGAAATAACATTTCACTCTGTGAACAAATTGACAGAATATGGATGGTTGTTTGATCCCAAGGGGTCTGGCAGCAGTGGAAATTTACCAACGCTTGAATTGGTAAGTCATTTGATTGGGTGGAATGCTGGGTACACAGTTGAAAGTGTAACTGGACGAGGGAAAGAGGATACCCAAGCACAGTGGAAGCCTCAAGAAATGGGTGAAGATGGTACTGGTAGCGGATCGGTAGATGTCTTTCAAAACATACGGGAAACGTGGCAGAAAGAAGCAACAGTTGTTGCAGCTGATTACAACTCACACGATGCCTTTGGGGCGAGCGTCAGCATCAACGGAGATTTTCTCCTAGTTGGAGCTCCCTCAAAGGAAGTGAGTGGGCATCCTGAGCAACAAACAATAACTTGCAAGAAGACAGAATCAGCAACCGATGGGTATTTTTTTCTAACTTTTCGGGGATTCTCGTCGTCTCCCATTGCTCACGACGCAACAATACCTGAAATTCAAGCCGCCGTAATGGGCCCATACGGCGATACAACTCAAATTCACCCACTACCCCGAATCATTTTCTCGACTGGCTCAAACGATTGGGATGGAGTATCAAGCGGGTTTTGTGACTACGATGAGAGATCATTTTCAATCACTTTTCTCACCCCAGATGGCGGTGGATTGAGCACTACAGAGGAGCGCAGCGGGGATTTGGAGGAACTTACAGCCGACTCTTTAAACATGATTGGCGGGTTCGTGACGGTCGCTGAATCCCGGGTTGGCACAGTTGATCCAATGGGCAAGGATTTGAACAATTCACACCCGACAGGAAAGGAGTCAGGTTCAGTTTATCTTTTTCAAAGGAACTTACAATGCAGCTATTGCACTCCCACTTGGTCTCAGATCAAAAAGTTTACTCCAATCGATGGCATTGACGACCCAAAAGATTCTGCTGAATTTGGATGGAGTACAAAAATGTTACCAGCACAAAAAATGGCAATAATCGGGTCACCTGGCTTCGACCAGACAGGGAAAGTTTACATATTCCACGATGTTGAAGGAGTATGGATCCTTCTTGACTCTTTGACTGATAAAAATTGGAACCACGAAGGATCAAACGGAGAACGATTTGGATATTCATTAGATGCCGACAGAGACACAATTATAGTTGGATCTCCAGGACGTTCTAGAGGAAAAGGAGCTGCTTACATTTTTCGGCATTCTGAAAAGGGAAAGCCGCTACTCGCCAGTCAGGCAATTTATGGTCCCGATGACATTGCACCAGGGGATAATTTCGGCCACTCTATCTCCCTGTCACACAACAAAGCAGTCATTTGTGCTCCTTACAAGAGAGCGTATGCCATCCACGTTGGTACAATACACAATAACGTAGCAGAAGTTGGCGCGTGCTATGTGTACTCTCGCATAGACCCGCCTAGTGCATTTAAGCTGGAGCAACAACTCGTACCATCCAACATACTGCCTGGGGATCTTTTCGGATGGAGTGTAGCAATGTCAGGGAACAGGTTAGTGGTTGGACAGGTCGAGAAGTTTGGCTGTATACTTGGTCCTCTTCGCCCAGTCCAAATAGTAAAAATATTTTGCAAGAGGCCACCGTGCAACGACGCTGAACACTCAATGTTTCGGCTTAGTTTGACTGATGAAAAGTGGACCCCATTTTTACCGGTTACCAGTGGTGCTAACCGTGTACGAGATGCGATTGAAGAAACCCTTCATCCTTTTGAAATTACAGTTTCACGAACAGTTTTGCCTGATAAAGATGGAGGATTTCAGTGGAAGATCACATTTGACTCATTCAAGACTTTCAACGGAGAAGAAAACAAAATTCCAATCTTTATGTGTGATACATCAACAATCTTTCCTTCATCCCTTTCTTGCGAAGTTCAAATTGAACATAACGTGCCCCAAAACTTAAGAAGCAAGACGCATCTATTTGATTTTGACACCATAGGCATGGTTTGGACGGAGCAATCGTTCTTGTTTCCCAGTAATCCGCAGCGACAGGATGTATTTGGTTTCAGCGTTGCAATGAATGATGAAAACGCCGTGGTGGTTGGGAGCCCAAACCGAGACCTACTCAATATCAATAGTGGCGCCGCTCACATTTTTGACACTAGCTTCTTGAATTTGAACATGCCACACGGTCCATACTTTATCAACGAAGGAGAAACACAAAATATTGATATAACGAGATCATCCAATGAAAACCGCCAAGTGGTATCTTTACGGACGATTGATCGAAATGCCGAAGACCATTTGCAGAATTATGTCAACGAACTCTACTCATTGCGATCGCTTGAATGGACCCCGTATGACGAAACCAATGTAGACTTATTGACAGGAAACACGGCGTTTGCTCGAAACCAGTATTATGGAAGCCATGAAAGAAGAAGTCTATGGATCAACGGGATGTATGACATTCAAGGAATAAATGACTACGAAAAGCTCAACTTTCAAGGACAATTTCGCCCGGGAGATGATTCTCTCTCGACAGTCTTGAGAACAAATGGCGACAGTATCCTGGAAAAACCGGACGAAAAGATGACAATTCAGATATCAAACAGAGGAATGTTTGCAAGCCAGCTAGGGAGGCTGAAAACGGATGTAATCATTGTTGATGACGGGGATGGGACAACGGATCAGGGAGATTCGCTGTTTAGTGCACTCGATGGTCACGTTCAAACAGAAAAGTCTAGAATGGGAGCTTCAATTGCTCTTGATCGAGAAGCAGGATTAATTGTTGTCGGAAGTGATCGTGCTAACATTTTTGACGAACATGGAAGAGTGATGAAAAGTGTTGGAAGTGTTACAATTTTCGAAAAAAATGCAGAAGGATGGACTTATATGGCATCTCTGGCTCCTCAATCCGATGTATTGAAGGCAAATATGATGTTCGGTCAGAGCGTCGCAGTCAACAAACCATATGGAAGAGAAGATACGACAGTACTCATAGGAGCTCCCGGAGACGCAACTGCTTTTGTCTACACACAACAAATAGGAACAGGTAGTTGGGAGTTGCAAGCCACGTTATCGGCCCATGACGCGACATTGTCATCTGAACATAGATTTGGAGGTTCTGGTGCCATTGCACTTAATGGAGACCTGGCATTTGTTGGATCATCGGCGATGGAATCAGTCTATGTTTTTCGCCGTTCTTTTGTTGCGGATAAGGGTTTTGTGAAGTGGGATGATTATGCTATACTACGCAGCAGCGATTATGATTTCGATATGTATCCAGCTTTCAAAATGAAGCACGTCCACAGGCAAGACTTTGGAATTGCTCTCGCGTCTAGTGGTAGAGTGCTTCTTGTAGGAGCACCATTTGCAGACTATGGCAACAGGGGAGAACTAAATGAAAGAGAAAACTTTGATACCGATGGAATTGACAACAAGGGACTCGGTAACGGAAAGGTTTATGCTTTCTATTCCCAACCTCACGTACAGATCGTCAGTTTGCAATCGGACGAGATAATTACAACAGGATCATTCCGGCTAAAATGGAGTAATCATTTTGGGGTGGATGAAGATATGTCTGGTCTTATTCGACACGATTCCACAGAATATGCATTTAAATATGCATTGGAGAAGATGACAACTATTGGTGAAGTTGACGTTGAAATGATGGAAGAGATAGAAGACGCTGTCACGCCCACATCGTACAAAATTAGTTGGAGGATCTCATTTATAAGCCAAGTTGCTGATAAAATACCGCTTCTTGTTCCACTATGGCACAATAACGGGTGCAATGACTGCGAAAAATTTAAAGTGAGCGTCCTTTCAATGGTAGAGCCATTCATGACAAACAAGGCAACACATTCACATCACCAATATATTCAAGAGGGCGAGATGCAGCCCCTTGATGTTACAAGCACTGATTCATTTGGTTCTTCCATTGCAGTAGATGGTCCGCAAGCAATCATTGGGAGCATGCACAGTTCTGCAAAGACACGTACAACTTGGGATTTTGAAACAGGAGATTTATCTGGATGGGATGCTACTGGAAATGCATTTCATTTTCAGCCGTAAGTGTTGTCAATTTTGATCTTCCATCATTTTTCCAGGTCTTGAAGCCTGACCCTTTTCAATTTTGTTGAATGCTTGCAACGACTACTTAGAACCTATGGCGATAATAGCAGGCACAGGCCAGCGTATGGGGGTTACGGCAAATCAGCGAGCCAATCTAGCGGAGAAGCCCAAGGCTCTCACCTTGTTGGAAGGTACTATGTTGGAACTTATGAAAAAAGACCTGGAGAAGGTGCTGGCAACGACTACCAAAAACCAAGTATAATATATGACCTGGGATCTACTCAAGGCGATGGGCCTACCGGCACTCTAACCAGTGATCCATTCATCATCTTGGGTGATACCATCTCATTCTTAATTGGTGGTGGATGTAATCATTTGACGGTATATGTTGAACTCCTCTTGGACGGATTTCCTTCACTTCGGGCAACAGGTAAATGCTCTGAAACGATGGAGAGGGTTTATTGGGATGTGAGCACTTTCAAACATAGATCTGCTCAAGTACGGATTGTCGATAAAGGAAGTAGTAAATGGGACCATATTAACGTCGATGAAATAGATTTCAGTTGGGCCATTGGTGGGTCGTGCCTTGAAAATAATGTTGGAGAATGCTCCGAAGGGGGTGGAGCCATACCTAAAAAGAGTGAGACACAGAAGCAGCATTACACTGGTAGGGAAGAAAGTGCAATGGCGGGAGCTGCATACTTTTTTATAAAGGAATGTCTACCTTTGAACTTTGAAGATATGTCACCAAGTAATTCAAAATGCTCTTGGGTAGAGCAACAACGAATTGCTGCGAGCGATAAGAGGGCTGGTAACATGTTTGGAATGTCAGTCGACGTAGACAATGAACAAGGAGTGGCAATCGTTGGGAGTCCGCACTCTGCTGCCTACGGATTTTATCAAGAACCAATCTTTGTCCACTCGCACTCAAACTTAACGACCCTCGATTTTCCAATATCCCAAGACCTGGAAGACATGATAAAAAGTGGGACGACTTTCTCCGCAACAGGAGGAAACGTTCGAGTAGCTGACTACTTGATCCAAAGAGACAAGATTCCTGTTGCAGAGACAAGTTTTTTCACTGCTCAAGCGGGAACAACGTATATCTTTCTCCGAGAGCCTGCCAAATTAGGGCCCACTGGCGACGTCATCAAAAAGCCATTCTGGAGAAGCAATGAGCACAGCAAAATCGCACCTCCTAACGTGGCAGCCCGAGATCACTTTGGATACAGCGTCGCACTAGACGGCACAACAGCTGTTATGGGTGCCATCGGCCGGGATGTCCACGCCGACAATGAAGGAGGAGCATTTGTTTCAGATATGGAGTGGACAAGGGTTAAGTTCTCACAAGTAGAATTCGTAGCTTTGGAAGGTACCGACCACGAAGTCAAGATTTTTGTTGAACGAGATTTGACTTGGAGTCATGGAATTTTCTCAATAGGATATTCAACAAGTGATCTAACAGCAACAGGGGTCGATACGTTCAAATTTAATGAGTGCTTGAAACTCCATGCCTCAGAAAGAGATGGCTGCGGGGACTACGAACAAACAGCTGGTGTAGTCATCTTCAATCCGGGTGACGATCAAGCATATTTCACTATTAGAATAATGAACGACTTGTGCACGACTAGGAACATGGTGTACGTGCAACTGGTCTTGCATCAATTGGGGGGCTCGCCGTTGTACGGTGAAAACTATCGGGCGCAGCTGCGTATTGATGACAATGATTGGGAAGAAAATGATCTTTCCATGGAGTGCAAAGGAGGCATATCATAACCTACCTAGAAATTTCTTTTTTTTCATGTCACACCTCAATGATTACTTAATAGGATGCCCCTTCTTCATCAGACGACGCCATCTTCGATTTGTTCTGCTCACTTCTCCTGGCAATGCACCCCGAATCTGATCTAAGAGCTTTGTTCCTCGTCTTGTGTGTGCATACATCTCTAGACTCACACAAATTCTAACCTCTTCGTTTTTATTTCTTTCTCCGCTGCTAATGACAAATGCATCAATTACAAAATGACCTTCATAAGGCAAATTGCTGCTGTCGGTATCCTGCGGAAGAGGAGCGCACGATTTATTGCAGTTGAAAAATCGCTCTTCGACCACTGTTACACAGTCACCTTCTAATTGCCGATTTTCTATTATTTTATTGTTGCATCCAAAAATACCACCTTCCGACATACCTCTCGGCCGATGGGAACATTTCAAATTCACTTCCCGCCTGGATTCAAAATAAGCGGTCAACCGAGATACAACTTCATCACACGCTGCGAGCTGTTTGAAATATGCACTTTCTGCTTGAATCAATTCATGAGTAATTGATGGGTTTTGTGATTCGGCGTACTTGTTTGAATGTGCTTCAATACTGCCATCATTCACAGTCTTGATACTATTTACGTTTACCCAAACATCAAAAGACTGCAGTCCCCCCTCCACTCTACAGACACTGCTTCTTCCAACTGCCCTCAAATACGTCCAACCAACACCCCACCTCACTCTTGAACTACGAGCTTTCTCTCTACTTCCTCTGGAATAATGATGTACATCTTCGTTGGTGCTTTCTTGGTGGAATTCTACCACCCTTATTTGACCTCTATTTCCCCAAACTCCGTCAAGAGCTTGCAATTTTTGCAGCACGGCATCGAGAGAAGAGCGTTTTGCAATGAGTGATGTGTACCAAGTGATGTTGTGACGAAAAAATTGGCTGTCGTCCATAATGGCAGTTACAAAACCCACATCTCCACCATCGTCTCTCCCGCTCTTTGTGTTTGGGTCAAGCACGCTGTTGGCACAATCATCACAGTCCATGTCTCCTTCAACGTTAACGTAAGGAAGGTACACCCCTTCATTGAACGACATATCAGTCCGCGAACGCTGATCTCCAGCACGAGGAGCAGTAGCCTCTTTGGCAGAGGAATAAAATGGAGGGTTTGTCATGACAAAGTCAAATTTGGGATAATTATCAACAAAAGCATCACCTGTGGATGGACAACTTTTTGGATTGGCAACCAAGTCTGGTTGAAACAGTTGATTTTTTCTGCTTGCTTCCATTGCAGAAAACAAAGGACCTTTGACTTTTGAGACACTTCTTGCCTTTGAACTTGAATCGGTGAGATTATCTACTTGCACAACACAAATTTGATCCTCTAGATGATTTGCTGCTACGTTCGCTTGTGCTGATTGCACTGCCAATGGGTCAGTATCCGTAGCAAGAAATTTCCATTGTTTTGAACCCTTGTCGAAACTACTCCTACCAGAGTCTTCACCCAAACCTTTGGAATGACAACCGACAAATACACCATTTGAAGCAAACAACTGTGTGGTTAGAAGCAAAGGGTACACGGCACTGACACCAGTACCAATATCAATCCCTTGGTTAGTCCAGATATTGTTCAATGAACTATCAGATCCATTTCCTAAGTCAAAAAGGCTAGAGAACCTGCAAAAGTCTCTCAAACTCCTCTCTGCCAACAACTCCTTCAACCACACCACGTAATTTGCACGGTTTGGTATCGGCGGACACAATCTTCCCTCTGGCAAAGAAGGCATTCGTATATTGAAGTGGTAATCCAGAAGAGACCGGGTAAGTGCGGCATTGAAAGAGTGGTTTATCTGGCTTGAGAACGACGTAGATTTGGATTTGGATTTTAATGAAGCTGCGGGCTTGCCTGGGCCATTAGTCTCGCCTAAAATTCGGGAAGTCTTAATTGCTTCAGATTCAAAGTTATCTTTTTCCTCGTTGCAAAGATTTTTATCATTCCTTCCAGAATCATCTTCCTTGGAAGTAGTAGTACGTTTTGGGCGTTTTTGTGGTCTCTTCCCGTGATCTCCAGCTTGGCTCTTACAGTGGAAAGAATTAAGATCGGAAGAGC
>JALLOT010001122.1:0-16121 GCA_036939595.1 Thalassiosira livingstoniorum | reverse complement strand
TCAGTTATGTGGACACTAAGCAACAATTAGCCAATTTATTCACCAAACCATTGGAAGAAGCAGAATTTCTCAAATTCAGGCAGATGATTCTAGGATGGTAAAACTAAGATATTCCCATGAGGGAGTGTGAGCTTTATTGGAAATCAGTGATTGGTAATACTTATTTTACCTTCAGCAATTGTTCCATTAGTCACCAAAAGCACAAATGGTCAAAACCGTTGAAACTGTTTTCTATTTCAAACTATTGAAACCTTATTTTTGTATAATGCATGTGAAAGCAAATTAAGCTTATAATATTCTTTTAACCCTGATTGGAAGCTTAATCATAGACAGTTATTTCTCTGTTTGCAATGCTTAATCTTAATAATATGTTTCATTACATAGATCAAGAAAGCATTCCAATTCAATCATGCTAGTAACATATGATTACATTTTGAACATACTGCAATTCTATACAATTTCTACATGAGATTTAATATCCCCCCAGGTGGGATATTTCAAATATTTCTTTGCTCATTGGGATTTCACATTCATCATGGATACTGGTCACATGAAAAATGTTATGGCAAAGATGACCAAAACCCAATCCCTCAGGATGCACCCAAGACTTACCCCAAAGGAATGTCAGTATTTTGTATTTTGCATAAGTAATTGATCTAAAGTTGTAATGGCTTTAAGTGCCATTGCCTCTGAACAAGCTAAGACCATTGAAAATGCACCAAAAACTTTCATTGAATTCCTTGATTAATTGGCCTTGTCCCCTGATGCAACCATTCAGTACCATGCATCTGACAGGGTCCTCTACATCCACTCAGATGCTTTCTATTTGTTAGAACCTGAAGCCCACAGCAATGCTTGTGTGCACTACTCCCTCAGGTGGGTGCCCCTAGACACTCAAGCCATTCACCTGAATGGTGTCATCTTCAAAATCTGTGGTGTACTTTGACTTGTCTTGGTATTGGCAGCAGATGCAGAACTGGGCTCCCTCTTCCTAAACTGC
This sequence comes from Thalassiosira livingstoniorum, assembly GCA_036939595.1. NCBI lineage: Eukaryota > Bacillariophyta > Thalassiosirophyceae > Thalassiosirales > Thalassiosiraceae > Thalassiosira > Thalassiosira livingstoniorum. Next base: position 15,121 of record JALLOT010001122.1, on the reverse strand, counting down.
AAGGAGGGGAAGGTGATGAGACTCAATCTTGATGAGTTGGGGCATCCACAGCCCTCCACACCCATCCACTGCAACAACTCAACTGCAGTGGGCATTGCCGCCAATGTACTGTCAAGCGACAATGTTCTTGATCCATGGAGATGAAATTTTTCTGGGTGGCAGACCAAACTGCCTCATCAAAATTTGATGTCTGATGGCACCCAGGTGGTAAGAACCTGGGAGATTACCAAAGTAGGCATCCTTTTGGGGCACATCATCAAAATTTCCTCCCCTTCTACTCGTACATTCAAAATGTGTCCCCAACCCACCTCCCACATGCAGACGCACNCGCACCTTGCTCTCTGTGGGGTTGTGTTAGAACCCCAGTCCTGGGGCAAGCCAGAGAGCAGCTGAGATCTGCACAGGCAAGGACAGGCAACACAAGGCCAGGACAAGCCAATCACCAGCCACCAAGCAATTATCTCATGAAATTACTTAGGACCTTAGTTAGCTAGTACCATGGCCCTATTCCTGGACTCTGAAAAAGGTATTGAACATTGAAAAATGATAGTGTAAAGGTAGGTGCTACTTAGCTATACAGAGGTATTAGGTCTATTATTTCTGCTAGTCAGTTTCGAGTTGATGTTCGGAATTTGTAAATCCACTTGAGTGTGCTTTGTTTTATGTACAAAAAACTCATTTGCTCAAATTCTTGTGGCAAAAACAGTGGATTGCATCGCTAGGAGAGAATGAATTTGTTTTGCATGGCAATTTGCATCAGTAGATTAGTCCAATGTGCTCCAGTTTTTGACCCAGTTGATATCAGACAAGAATGTCCAAATGACATGATATAAATTGAAAGATAAAAATCAACTTAAAATTTAACTGCTCAAAGCATTAAACATCCTATAGTGCAGGAACAGACCTGCAGCGAATCTCATAGGCTGAGAATGGCCTGAAAAAGTCCGGCTGCGTTCCCCAAGCAGCAGATTTTGCCACGTACCAAGTGAGGCCACTAGGTGGGGGTTGGTTAAGCATTGCTCCAGCGGTCCCAGGAGCTATGCCATCTGACGCTGAAGGGTCTTCGGCAATGGCAACAGTCTTCAATGATGTGAAGTCAGTATAAATTGATGTCGAATTACGAGTAATTGTCCAATGTGTTCCACCTCGTCGTTCAAGACGGTCAACGAAGCCCATCCCAGGAAACTTTCTTTCCCAAATAGGAGAGTTTCCTGGAATGCCACGTTCGTCTGGTAGTAATTCAAACTGTCTCAACTCAAACTGCTTGAACTCAACAGATCCAGGTTCCGACATTCCTCCGGCGCGTGCAACTTCAACAATGGGGCAAGAAGCAGCATAGGGCTCATTGCAGAATTGACCATATTGGCCAGGAGGACAGTTGCACACTCTGCTTTCGCCCAGATCAGATTGTGGAGGTGAGCATGTTCCGCCAGACAAACTACAAAATGCATTGCCAGATGCCATGTTTGATTGACCTGTGCCTTTCGGCGAGATGCATTCATTGCATGACACGCTGGCAGGTAAGAACAAAGCCGAATAATCAGAGCTGCCATCAACGACATGAAACGCGGATGATGAGAGAAGAGTCAAATCAAATTCCGTTGTTTCAATGGAGTGAATCTCTAGGCCGATACATGATGATGTCCTGTCATTCCCAATCAAGTCTGCATCTTGCGAGCAAGAAGAAAAGATCCATTTTTTTAAGTTGGGATCAAAAAATACAACATCTACAAAATCCGGAGGGGATGATGGAGGAATAACATCCACCTGTTGGAACAGTGAAAGAGGCTGTTCCACTTTTTGATTCACTTTCTGATAAGCCAAAGCCCTCTTTTCATTGCCTGTCACTACGTTCGAAAGCCACTGCAAGAAATTTTGATTGCGGTCAAACTTGGCAACATAAGTTCCACTTCTCGAGGACAAAAAAGGCTTGATCCCACCATCTGTCTCAAGTGTCGCTGGAACATGAGCGTGGAAAAATTCTACGTTGAGATTCCTGCAAAGGAAGTCGCCGTAGGATTGAGCTGATAAAGTCCATGCCCATGCACAGAGTAGGGAGACGACCATGATCAATAGGGTAACGCGTCGTGTAGAATCTGGGTTGTTCCGCATTGCCTTTGTAGGAGATTGGAAAAGGCAACATATGGACATGTAACATGCTCCTTTAAGCTTTGCCAGTCGACTCGCCCTTTCCAAATTCAATGCACCTGTACAGTTTGTTTTCTTGGTTCTCCTCCTCAATGCACTGTCTCTAGCCTTCTCATCATAGTCATAATAGCAATAGCCCAAACCATCAATGAACCGCGCTGCATCCTGCAACCGGTCGCTCACCAGACCGTGCTCTGCCAGCGCAAATGCCAAGTTATCCAAGTTGACAACAAACTCCAACGCGGCAAAATTCATGAATAGCTCAATAATGTCGCGAGAACAGACAATTAGGATAAAAGATGAGGCAATCGCTAGACATCCTTCGACAAGGCGCATGAGGTTAGCGATCTTGAAGCGGATTCCAGTGGGATATGCCGATCGGATGTAGGCATTACTGTTCGATACAACTCCTGAAGTGACATTTGAGCTCGAAATGCCAGCCCCAATTCCACTAATTCCGGAAAGCTCCGTATCTGGAGGTGAATGCACAAAGCCCTCCGTCTCTGAACCATCCTCACTATTGCCTTCTTCAACTACTACTATGGAATCAGCCGGTCTCAATAAATTGTTCATGGCTACCATTATGTCAACAGAAGTTGCCACGGCCACAACAATGGCACATGCTTGGGCAATTCTCATTTGCACCGAGGCAAATGGCGGGACATGCAAAGGATTACGTGGATTGGACACGTCGATCAAACTGCTTAGCAAAAGAGAATAGATCAAGCCTTGGAAGAAAAATAGGAAAAAGGCATAAACAGTTGGCGCGGATGGAGGGCAAATAGGGTAGATGTAAAGGAATGAGTACGTGTCTTTCAAGAGGCTGCCAATAGTAATAGTAGATGGGCCATGTTGTTCCCAATCTTCACTGCCGTCTTCGTCGCTCCCTGCAGTAATCTCTGTCCTTGATTCGGATTTTCCTTTGTTCCCGTCTTGATTCGCATTCCTTCCACCTTCCAAATCTGATAACTCCAACCGGACAGGTGTATTTCCAGCTTGTCCCAGTTTGAGAGTATTTCTTTTAATTGCGAATGTGGTGCCCCTATTCCTCGCCCCAAACATTGGTGAGGGGTGGGAAGATGAAAATGCAAAAGTAGAAGGACGACTGCCTTGGTAGGTAGAAAAAGGATCACGACGATGATCGATTCGTACAGTCGTGCGGCTTGCAATGGGGCGGTTCAATGCCAGTTGAGACATTCGAGACAAACGAGTCCCACCTCTAGAAATAGAGCTTGCATCTTCTACAATATGAAGAGTATGTTGTTGGTGCTGCTCTTGGACAGATGGGGAGTCTGAGTTATGTTCCGAGGAATCCATGATAAGATTGCCTGCAGCAAGTGCTTCTTCCTCTGAGGGGACAACTACGACAGAGCTTTCTTCGGAGTGGGATGTTGCACCGTCTGGACATATGACATTCTCCTCTTCGTCTTCTTTAACTTTTTCGCTCGAATGTTCCTCGGTGCTTTCACCTGTTTCCCCATCCTTATCGTTACTGCCACTGCCTTCCTCCTGTTCATCTTCTTCCCCGATTATTTTGATGCAGGACTTGACAGGGCCTTGCGTGTATGGTGCAGGAAAATTCTCGAACTTGTTAACTTTCTCGTGAAATTCAGGCTCCACTGTTTCGTCATCCCCCAAGCCACCATCAATACCTGTGTCATTCTTTGGTGAATTCTTATCTTCATCCTTGTCACTTCCCTCGTTTTCTTCGTCTAAAATTCTAATGCTTGATTTGAAGCGACCGCCGGCATATGGCTGCGAAAGTTGTTTGGAAATATTCTCGGCCTTTTCCATGATTGCAGGGGATTTCGTACCAGGCGTGTTGGGAGGAGCTTTGTCGGAGGCTGAATCATCCTCAATCTTTGCATTTGACGATCCTTTTACAGGAACTTCAGATTCTGCACGGCTATCGGCGCCCTGTGATGATTCACCCGCTGCGGGTGCTTCGATCACCACTTCTCCTTCAGAACCAGCTGCTAAAGAAGAATTCTCGTCCACCAGAGTTGGTGGTGCTGTAGGAATCTCAATGGGATTTTCGTCAGGAGACGACCCAGTTTCTTCCAAAGGAGTTGCTTCGTCGTCTTCGTTTGCACGAAAAGTGGCGTTTGCTTCATCAATGTCCGATTCAGTTGATATTGGTCTCGGCGTTTCGGTCGCAGACGCCACCTGGTCAATTCCCACATTATTCGTGGATGATAGTGCATCTGCTTCATCTGTCGCCGCAGTTGCGGATTCTATTTTGGCTTCCATTGTTGAATTCGCCTACAATAGTGGTCCTCGCCAAATTGATGTCTACTACGCCAGGCCCATTGGTTGCTCTGTTTCTTCTCTTCTCTTTAACCTAATGCAATGACTAGCACTTAGGTAGACGAGAACAGGATGGATCAAAATACCTCTAGGCTCTCTAGTAGGTACTAGTAGAATAGTTAGTGGTTGTGCCGGCGAAGATATTGTCAATTAGGCGCCATGGTGGGTCGGTGTATTGGGGTCGGGGGTCGGTCGTCGGTCGGGACTCGGGACGAGGCAAGTAAGAGGCGCCAATGAAAAAAAATACTAATAATGACCACCTTTTACAACTTGTATGTCCGCGAATGTCCCTGTCTGATAAAAGTAGATTTCTTGACTCCTTCTTTTCCATTTTTACCTATTTTTACATGGTTCAATAGTTTTAAGTAACTACCATACATTATTAGAACGTTTAACAATTCGTTATTTTTAAAATTGAAATAGGGGAAATTTTCTACAACTGGAGCTGTGCCGAAATGAAGGTCATTCAACACAAAAATACAAAAATCTGACTGCGAATCTGACCAAAATGTCTGTTTCAACATGTGTTCAGACGCAGCAGCTAAGTACAGCCTCTCAAATTTATGAAAAATATTTAAGATTTGATCCCTCCTGTGTGGTTTGTGATGAGATGTGTTGTGATGGGTCTTAAAAATATAAATTAACAGCCAATTATCTGCCAAAAGGAAAGATCTGAATTGTTAAGGGGGTGGATGGGTGGGCAGTTTCATTGAATCCTGTTAGATCAATATTTTAATTAGATTGATTCATAAAGTAGTATAAGCTGGAGGTCAAAGGCTACACCCAACCACCACCCCAATTGATCGGATTCCTTTGGCCCCCTCTCAAATCAGTGGTGGTCACATTATTTTATATACTGATATAGTGACAGAAGTCACATCTGCTCAATTTTTATTAGCAATGAAGAAATGTTGTATTATCAGATCAAAAAATAAGGGGTGTCTTGATATGACTCTATCTCTATAATCAGTACTTAGGCAGTTTTAAGTAGATGGGAGTCTTGCATATGGTGCCGCCTTGACAACATAGCAATGAAGATTATGGTATCTGATAATATTTTCATCCATGGCATTTGCCTCCTGTATGGTACTTATTACCTATTAAGTATTCGTGTGTGGGTAGGCACATTATCTGAAATTTGAACAGACATTTCTTGTTCTAAGCAGACAGGAATAGAATTTCTGCCATTTTGGGAATAGCTACCAAATTCTATTTTGTTCCTCACATACAAGATTCAATACTATTTACTACCACTACATATCTTATGATGGGTAATATCAGCTATTGTTCCTAAATATGTGCACATACTATAAAAAATCTTTTTGTGTAGGCTTTGTATTTGGTATTAATTCTACAAACAGAAATTACTTTACAATTTGTTTTGGTATGTTTTCTGCATCTTTTCTCAAATTTTTCCACTGAAACGTTCTGACCGCTGTCAGAAGATAAACAAAATACATAAAATTTGCAAAACTTATTGAAGTCCAAAAACTAACATACTCAATTTTGTACTAAAAAGTACAGAGTAATCAGAATGGGATCAACCTGTTTGATCAAAATGACACTAAAAATGTCAATGAGGCAAAAAAATGATTTGAATTCGATAATCCATCCTTCCATTGATAGTTGAAATCAAATTCTCCCTCCTACAATAATCTACATAAAATCACTGCCAGGATATTACTCAGTCATACCATAAAAGTAGATAAAATTAATTACTTTTGCCATTATACTAATTTCAATTTTTGAATTTTGATTTTATTGAATCTTCCTCCAAAAAGAAAATTGGCAAACAAATTTTTGATTTTATTTAAAGTTAGAGGATATTATAGGTTGTATTGATGCTGATTTGATGTCATGCACAACAAGGCAGTGCACTTTGTGACAATTGAGTTGTGATTCCATGCTTGTGATAGGTGATTACAAGACAGCAGCATCAATGCCACCTATTAACCACAAAATAGTACATACAAAAGGATGCAAAAATGTAACAAAAGTGCCACAACAACAGCAATCGTGAAAGCACAAACTAATGCATTCTTGTAGGCAGTTACAAGAGATCTTTGCAAAAATGTAAAATTTGAGAGTTACTATTATTACTAAGTATGTGATGTAATGATAAAGCAATTAAGAACAAGAAAATGACATTGAATGATAAGTTTATGAATTGTGGGGGTTTCAATCACTGTAAGTGGAAGGGGGTGTGAGTGAGAATGCCTCAGTGTCAATGTGGCAATCACATTACCAACCTGCTCAAAAGTTGTGAAAAAATACCTGAGTCATTAAAATATGTAGGTAAGTAGGTAGGTATGTAGTACTCACTTAATTTCCACAAACAAAAAATAATATGGGACAAATACAGACCAATTGTCAACTATTTGACTTTTTTTGGTACTCTTGTCCCAAATATAAACCCTGGATCATGAAGTTTGAAGAAAGGAAACCTATTATTTTAAAAAATCATGTTGCAACAGTTAATGTCAAACCTTGCAACACAGCTTCATTTGTATTAATGTATATTCATACTAATCCTGTGTTATTACCATAAGAAGATACTCTTGGCATCTGATTATCAATTCAAAGCAAAAAATGAAAGAGAGCAATAATAATTGGAAGTGGTGTGTTGGAGGGAGTTGGTGATCCAGACATATTGAAACCTGTGTAAAATTAAAATGTTTTAAAGGGTGTTGTCTTTCCATCATATGCTATATTATTGCCAAAATGTGTTAGCAACTTATCTTTAGTTCATTTACTTTTGCTGCATCACCATTAATTTTTCACAATTGAAGAGAGAAGAAAAATACAAAATATATTACCTGATTTGTTGTTTTGGAAATTTTTGAAGGCAGGAATGAACAGTTGAACATTGGTCTGCATGTGTCTCATAATATTAGTCAAAATTTTGACTGGTCACCAGATTTTGTTGGTCATACTCAGGATGGACTCAAAGGACCTTGTCTACCTGGAGAAACAATATCAAAAAATATACTTTGTTTTAAAAATATACCATACTCTGGTCAGACTATGGTTCATCTATAGAGTAGTACCCATACTAAATATTGTATGTATTCCAGTGTATAAAAAAATACTGGTGATTTTAATTGAACCTCATATCTTTTAATCAATCAGTCTTTCATTTTTGTTCTAATCAAAACATAAAACAAACATTTCCCCCATCAATGTGAAACAACAGCAATAGTCATCTTTGACAACTACAAAAACCAAACCAAGTAATCCACCCCTGTCATGTGAATCTTATCAGAACCTCAATCTTGACCAGTATGGTGGCTTGAACTCCATTTCCACATATTATAAATGTTACACCTGTCCCCAGCGAAATTTAGCTTTAGTCCCCATGAATTTCAACATGTTTGCAATCACAAACAATACAGCTGCCTCAATCTCACTGTGTCACTTGAAAGCAATACCACACACCTACATTTTGCCATTTAACCACAATGCTACACCCATCATTTCTGTCTTCATTTTACATCATTCTTTGCTCCATCAGTCTCATCCTCAATCATGTTGGAGTGAGATTCATGTAGTTGAATATCAAATTGAAGGGCACAAACTTGTTAAAAACAGAGTGGATACAAAATAAGGTTGGTATTGATTTGTTATCCATGGAAGTAAAGCTTCATTATTATTAATTGCTAGATCAGACTCATTGAGTGTGCCTTTTACTTGTGTCTTTTCCAATTCAAATCCTACTTCTTTGAATTGTTGTATTCTGTGTGTTATTTTGTGGGTGCATGCTTTACACTTTTTACATTTTGCTTTTGTTGATGTGTGCATGAGTTTGACACCGTCCTGCACAAATGGAGCTCCCTAAAAAAGAAATTGTATAATTACTTTCTGTTTCTGATTCATCTCCCTTATGCTGTCAAATTGGCATGAGTTGATATAATTGTATGATTTGTTTCTATTTTTTCTCAGAAATGTCATAAACAAGGCCAAGGCATTCCCATTTATCCAAAATGGTAGTTTTTTTCTGAAAATGATGTGACACTTGATAGTTGATAGTAGTTGGAATCTTCATGGTGTTTTAGTTGACTGGAATGGTTTATTGGGTTTTGCAATGGTGAGTATTTCTGTTCACAGGGCCACAACAGTTGATTTGAACTCTATTATGTTTTTGAATAAATGTCTTGATACTTGGCAAAGGAAATGCATGCTATGATATTACTTATTGACACTATTTTTCATTAATATTTGGTGCTTTAAAAGTAAGATGAGTACAAAAGGGTTATGAAGACTTGTTTTCGTTGTTATTTATTTTCATTCAGTATTTTGTTGCATTGCTTGCCAATCTTGAAGCAATAGTTGCCCATAATTGCCCCACTTAAGTAAACTTGGATGCCAATACCATTCTTTTTTGAAATAGCTATGAATAATAGATAAATGGCCCTTGTGTGTGTGTTTTTTTTTCAGAATTAGTTTCAGAACATTCTGTGTCTGTTGCATGACATACATTTGCTACATCAAATGCATCCTCATCATCTAATTATGTTTCAATATCAGTCATTACATATTCAACCTCTTCTAACATTCCCTTTCATTCAGCTCTCAATCAATTGGATTAAGAAATAAATCAATCACACCCTGAATTTGTGCAAATTGCTCTAGGTACCTGTTTGTATTCTGTCCTTGCCCATTTATTGATTCAATTGTATGTTCATTCAATTCAGAAAATCATAGTTCATATTTTTGTGCCATCCAACTTTTCGCAAATGCTTCAATTGAATTGATAAGGTGATACATTCTTTTCCTCCATCAATTCTAGCTTTGTTTAGAAGGCAAACCAAATATCCAGAATCATTTGAGTAATTCCAAAGATGAGGTTAATTGATTCTTGTGCATCGAAAACAAGAGGTATATTGGTAATTTTAATATTGCTCATGTTGTATATATGATCACTGTAATTGACTTGAATTTTTTATGACTGCTTACTGAATGACAAAATGAACACGGAATATTTTATGAGCATCCCTGGTGGCTGTAGAATTTTCACATAGACATAAGGTTGATATCAGCTGTGAGCACACCAGCAATAAGTATTTGTTGAGTATCAGTTGCTGCTTTAAATTTAAAGGTGGCTGTCCCGTCACAGACACTCCCATCATCTTGTGAGAATGAAATTACCAATAAACATTCCTTCCCATCAAACACAAGCTTCATTGTACTAATTACAGAAAAATCCAAGGTATTCATCCCATTGTTTGTGCAATTATTTACTGACATCTCACAGTAAATCCCAACAACTTAGTGAAAGCTTTCCCATAGCAACAAAAGTTTCACATATTTTGGATATATCAATAATCAAGATGGCATATCAACAGTTCTCTATTGATTTGAAATTCTCAAAGATGATATTTCAGCAGTCAAATACCCTTTTAAAATAATTCTTGTAGGTGTCTTGCACTCCTGAAAACTCAAGAAATGAACAGATATGTTCAAGGCCTTGTTGATTTTTTAGGTTGAAAATGTTGATGATCCCATTTCTTTGAACCACATGTCTGGTGCCAGTGGAAACTTTATTGAGTTGAAAATCCTTGAAATTGTTGCAAACAGAAGTTGGTGTGGGTATCAATAAAAGCTTGTGTGCTTGAATGATTTTTTCTTGTGCTAAAATTGTTCCCTATTGTACCATTGTGTTCAACTGAAGAAATGGAAGTAACTCAAGTATTAGTAATGCTCATTAAAATGTTACCTTTGCCTGATGTTACTTTTCTCCGAAGTGGTACTATGCACCTATACAGTGTCAGTATCTCCTCAATATTTTTTCCTTATGTTGTGTATAAGATAGAGTTTTTTGAGTTTACTTGTTAAAAGATGAAGATTAAGTAAATTCTACATTTTCAGTCATTAATCTCCACATGTTTTTAAACCAATTATTTGGTTTCAGAAGATAGGCACTGGAATTTGTTGTAAATTTTTTCACACTTGTTCCCCAACTTTTGACTCTTTCCCTTATCCTCATGAAAACCAACTTCTCCATTTTTCTTTCACTTTGAACAATACTCATTTATTCTGGAAAAATATCACCTTTCCTCTGAGATTCTGTTTTTGATGCAACATTGTACTGAGTTGGAACCTTCAGAAGTTACATTGACCCATTTACTTCAAAATAATTCATACATTAAATAATGAATTTCATATTATTTCCAGCATTTGACATACTCTCACAAGCTGCCTTGAATAGTTTTCCAAGAAATCTCATTTCATGTTCTTTAAGAGACTTTCTGTCCTCAAGTAACTTCCCAATTATTTCTGATTCCTCTTTAATTATGAGATTCTTATCACCCATAAAAACTTCTTTGGTTTGATTTTCTTTTTCTTTTTTCTTTTATTCAAGCTGCTGTTTATGAGCTTGGTCTTATGTCATTTTAGGGGGTGAAGCAATCACAGAATTTGACCAAGCATCATGTTTAGCCTGAACAGGCAAAACCACGGATTTTTGGCTTCAGACTTCTTGGAAGGAGTTGTCTCAATTCCATTATTATTTACATTTGGCTTATGGTCAAAAATAGCATGGAATGCATCCACCTCTAACCTGTGCCATTTTCCATAAACTCTGTTCTTGAATTTATCAACAAGCCAAGGATGTTGTAACTTATGATAATTTTGTGCAACCAGAGAGAATTAACCCCCTATGAGAGCTAAAAAGGCATGGTACCCTTGACACATAAGGCATGATCACCCAAAACCTGTATGATGGAACTCCAACTACTTTTTTGATCAAATTTGATAATTAGACCTAAAAAAATCTTTCTCTGCTCTTTTCAATGGTGTTATCCATGATGGTCATTGTTTAAGTGTTCCTGATGTAAAAAATAAAATGAAATAGCTTGCTAACTCAGTTTGGAGAGGCTCTGACATGAATTGCCAGTCTTTGTTTGACTAAAAGTTGTTATACAGCAACCACTTGAAATAACAAGCAGGATAGTGCAGCTGGCAGCACAAAGCAATTCCAGTCACAAGGTTGCTGGTCCAAGAGCAGGTACACCAAGAATGTGGAAAGAAAAGTTTTGTCTGATTCTTTCAGAACATAGGAATAAGTACTTTTTTGTGCCTGATGAATGCAGCATTCTTGGTCATGTGCGCATGCCCACTATGACACAAAGTATTTTTTTTTCAGACCAAACAAGACTCACTTTCATTTCAAGTGCCTTTTCTAATAAAGGAATTTGGAGGGGTTGTAGAAGGTTGAAGTAATTGTTTTTTACCCTTTTCAGCAGCATGATTCACAATGGGTCAAATTTTGCAGCACCAATTGAATTTATTTTCTAAGTGGCAGCACCAAACAACATGAGCAACATATGCAAAATAATGATGACTGCGTTTGTGCATGAATTGCTGTCAAGTAATGGCAGCAGTGTTAGCTTGTCTACGGTTGGTGGCAGAATAATGTGAAGAGATTAGAAATTGAAATACATTGCATGGTAGTCCCACAATGTTGTTGATGTAATTAATGTGCTCTATTAATAATAGCCACGTTGTATGGGTATTAGGGTACATTGAAAATTTTTAGTATCCTAGATTTCTCCCTCTAAGTAAATCCATATAAGCAGTAGAGAATATCTGGCAACACATTTTTGGTTTGTTTGATTTCTTATGACTGGACACTAGAATTGAGAGTGAACAAGACTCAATGTTAGCTTGAGTCTAAAATAATATAACCAGAAAACTTCTTAGGCCAACACCTTGATAACTTTTTTAAACATTAATAAGTTATGTTGCTTTACCAGGTTTTTTATGAGCATTGCTTACATGATGATAGAATTCTTCTGTGGGTTTCAACTGAAAGAAGAATCATGTTACATCTGCAAATGTCTAGAATTTTCTTTGGACTTTGAAGGTTAACTTATGGATACTATTGGTTTCATTGGAAGAAGCTCTTGTTTCTATTATTTCTCTAGTGACTCTGTTAAGAGGAGAGTTATCTATTGCAGAGGGTATTTGCACATGCTGATTGTTCATGGATGAGGCTGGAGTTTTGCTTGATTTCCCCCTACCCATTTCCTAATTGAAAATATATTTTGGTCTCAATAAGAGATTTGCAATTGCTGTGTTTTCCATTTAGTATGGTTTCAAAAGATGAATACTTAATAATGAATGGATCATAGAAATGTCAAAATTCAGGAATTACTAAAATTGTTCTATTTAACATATTTTTTCCTATTTGTTAGGTGTAAAAATTAAATTTTTGAAAAAAAAAATGAAAATCCTAGAAATTTCAACCTATGTATTTGCTGTTCTGGATGTCTGAGAGATGTATGCAATATCAAGTTTGTTTCAGGTAAGGTTACAGATGAATTTCCTGTGTCTACTACATCTATCATTTCTTGATAGTTGACTCTCTATTAAGATTTCTTCAACAACAATTTTGTTTGAAACACTCAGAAGATTAAACAAACATGCAATGGAACATAAAATTATAAACCACATTTCATAAAAAAATAAATAAAAGAAATGACTTGGAAAGGTGGATTGGAACATGAAATGCTTTGGACATACTACTACTTATGATAGCATGCAGGTCCAGTCACTAATCAATACCAGTACCAGTTAAATGCACAATCACCATGCACATAAAGATTCTTTTATATGAGCCACATACCACCCAAATAGAAACTCCAAAAAATCTAACATATCAATACACCATGCTTGGATTTTTACTATTGAATTCATTTGTTCTGAATTGGTTTCTTTTTTTCATCACTGTTGATTCAAACAAAATGTTGACAGTATGAAGTTGGTAGTGGTCTACGATAATTGTGGATGTACATGGGAGTGACTGGACTCCCCAACAGAGTAAGAACTGTCATCAGATCTTAAAAGACTACAGAAACAATAGTAGTAGTGCTGATAGTATAAAAATAAGATATCAAAATACCATATAAGATGCACCAAGCAATAAGCAACAAGAAGGAAGGCATTACTCTCATGTGTGATTTAAACAAAACTATTACATATTAGATTGGTGCCACAACATCCAAGTTGGTAAGGGACCAGCTGCATCTTTCCCATTAGGTACAAAGCCAGAGCTCAAACAAATATATTCTCTCTCTATGCATGTTCAAAGAAAAAAAGAAAATATGATCTATCTGTCCGTTTGGGTTTGTTTGGCCACTGAATTAAAAGTTTAGAGAGGAAAGAAACAAAAAAATTAAAGATAAATTTTCCTGACCAATGATACATAATTTTATCAGAAAAACACAACTTTGATGTGAGCTTTTTTGATAATCAATTTAAAGCCAATCTATTTATCAATCCACAAAAAATCTTGGCAACTGTGGCAAATTATTCCAGAAAATGTGACAAATAATAGGACTGTGTAGGATTATTATATTGTACCATACCATACTAGAGGTAGTAACTACTTTAACTTTAAGTTGTGAGTTTTGTACATGAGTAAGTTTGAGCATGGCATGGGAAGTTTGAGTGTTGCATTGTTTAAAATGTTCTTGCGTGCACAAGTGATTGACACATGGGTGCGATTCCCTGAGTTCTTGAATCTTGCAGGTGCTACTACTACGACTACTACTACTTGTTCTCTCAAATCTTTGTGCCTGTAGATGTAAGTATCTGGAAAAGTAGTTTTTGAATCTTAATACCAGGCTTCTCCATAGAGCATATTATTCCTGCCATAGCTCCAGTTAGTAGGTACGTATTCTAAATTTTGAAATTTTTGGAGGATCAAAGTTTGTTCCCTAGTACTAAACTTACTCACGATCTGATCAGAAATCTATTATTTTTTGTTAGTTTAACACTGTTGTATGAAGCAAGCTTTTTTTAACCTAAAATTAAAAATAATTTTATTTCACAGTCAAAAAATATACAAAGGAACTAATTCTTTTTATGAGATATCCACAATTTTTACAATGAGCCATTTCTTGTTTCGCATATCCCAGGCAATTTGAAACCTACCGTTTTTGGTAGGTTTTGGTTGAGCTCTTTCATCCATTTTTTATAACCTACCAATAATGGTAGGTTTGCTAACATACTAATTCCTTTTTCGTACACTCTATATACATGCATTAGAGAGTACAACATGATGAATTTTCAAGTAGGTAAGTGACTATGGTATCTACTCTATTTCAGTATGTAGGAATAAATATTATATTAGATGATATGTTTTAAGCCGGTGGTATTAAACCATCTGTAAATACCTGAAAAAATATTCCTACACACATAGTATTATTGTACTCTTCTACCTAAAAATTAGGAAATCAGACATCACTATGTTTGTACCATACTGGCCATTGAGATTCTTAGATGGTAAAAATGGACTGTTGTAGAGAGCTGAAAATTCGGATTTTTGAGAGCTTTTGCGACCTTAAAATATCACACAAAAAATAGGTCCTGTAGAATTAACATAGGAATAGTATATCGAAACCTACTGTTTTTGGTAGGTTTCAGATTTTGCGTAGACCTACCTAAGTTAGTATTTAAACCTACCATTTTCAGTAGGTTTCAGGATTGCCTGGGATATTGTACAATATGGTACCGACCACTGGAACATCACTTGTGACAAAGTACTCGTAATATTGTAGATTGGAGCCATCCCAAAATAGAGCAAATCACCAAAGTGGCGATGTAGCAAATGGGCTTCGCATCTGCTTCGCAACAGTTCGCCGTTCATTTGTGGAGATTTTGCAAA
>JALLOT010001121.1:0-16119 GCA_036939595.1 Thalassiosira livingstoniorum | reverse complement strand
GGTTATAAGTAAGACCTGATGACCTCTATAATTTTTGGATTTCTCAATGGAATGAGGATCAAATTGAATGAAACCAAGGATGAACATAAATTATGAGTAACTATTAATAAATATGATGTCATTTCATGATCATAAATAATGGTTATGGTCCCATTCTTGTAATCTTGTACAGTGATCTCCATGAAAAAATCAACAAATTGTTTGTACTGTTTTGGCTGGTTGTACCTATGAAATTTTTATGGTAATTCAATGAAATATTGACCAAAATGAAAATGATCAGTGATTGCTAAATCTCAGAGAAATATGATATTTCTTAAGGTTTGAATATTTTTTGAGTAGGAACCAATAACCATTAGCCATTATTTAGACATAGTCCAATATTTATCTAGTATTTTCAGCTATTACCAAGAACAAACTATCAACATTATTTCTTCAATGACTGGACAGGCGTTGGTTGCCTTTTTTGCAAATTTCAGTACTGTTGACAGTCCTTTGTGGGCATCTTTGAGTTTAGATTCTATAAGTGTTGCGTGGTTTACAAGCTGGCCAATGAAAGGATTGCGTGGCTGTCAGGTAATCTATTGCTAATGACGGACAGACTGCCTACGACAAGGTGTACCATAATGCGTAGATTCTACACAGTGCCCCAAAACAGCCCTATTTGGGCAGTTGTGGATTCAAAACCGCCCTATTTGGGTGATTTTGATGCTCCAGGGATATAGAAGCCTACAACTTGTATAGATCTCACTTTGTGCAGGAAATGCATGCCTTTTGAGTCAAAAATGGTTTCTTGTAGATTTTTTGCCTCACAAAGAAACATATAGATATTTAGGTTAACTTCCTACATTACAATGCTTCTCGCTCTTATTATTTTCTCAAGTCTACTGATATGCTCTTTTCTAACGATTTTACAAATAATACTGAACAACATCAATTTTTATGATCTATATGTGTTTCTTACGTAGACTTCATGTACATTTTATACCATATTATCTCCAATTTCTATTTGGATACCTACACCTGGAAAATGGTTCTTTTCAATTGGGCAATAGAGACATAAAGCATTGAATAAAACCTGATTTGCATCAGATTTCTTGATTCTACATGTCATGCTTGTATCAGTACTGCTTGTCCCACAGCCTGAAAGTGTTATAGTGCCTAGATAATCCATGACAAAGATTCATACGATTTTGGGTATCTAGATAATTTTATACTGGTAACTTATTGCAACTGAACCTACAACATACAGTTCTACCTATCTAACATACCTATGTTACTGTACTATGGTACTTATTACTGGATTATTATTGCAGAATGACGTTCAGAGTATGTTTAAAGAACGATATCTAAATTGATGTCTAAATTGATATCTAAATTGATGTTTAAAAGGATGTTGATGTCAAAGGATGTTCAGGACTAAAAAAGGATGTTCAGGACTGAAAAAGGATGTTTGTGAATCAAAACAACCAAAAAAGTAAGCTGCTGGTCAACTCCAAATTATCTTTTCATGCGCACAAAATTCTGACAAAACAGCAGCAAACTTTTCCCACGAGCTTCCTGTTTGCAATAAAGGTCACAAAAAAATCTTTGCTGTTTTTGTATCCAAAAAATAAGGGTTATTTTTTAGCAATTCATATTTTCCCTGGACTCCAAAGAGGCCATCTATAACCTCAGTAACCGTCCCAAATTCGTGTCCGCGCGTAGGACACTCATATCATTTTCTTGTATGTACATTATGTAGAAAACATAGTGGAAGGAATTGAAAAAACCTTCAGTTGCTGTTTTCTAATGCACATCTTGTGTCTGTCTGCACACATGCCCACTCTACTCTACAAAAGTATTTCCACTGGATAGTTACAACTCTCATTTCCCCAACAAAACCCCTAACAAAACCCCAATCTAGCAAGCAGGCAATGAGAACTGCCAATGACAAATGAGATTATTGGATTTGGAACGTCACAAAAAGAGCCTTTTGTTAAGTTGACGTAATCAACAATGACAATCACTTTCAGCATTGATGCAATTGATGGCAGTTCTCATCTTTTCCAAGCAAGCTAGGAAAAACTCATTGCGCCTAGCTCATGAACTTTCCTTCAGTGGGATAGTACAAAATAGGGACTAACAATGCAAACTAACAAAGTACACTAAGCACGTTGGAAACTACTGAAAACATGTTGATATCGTATGTGGGTTGAAATGCTTAGGTACAAATTAAGGTTGGAAAAACTACGAAACAAAAGCAATACATACTGTATTCTACCTATTTTCGTAGATCTGCATTGCTCGCCATTTTAGCGGTTGCTCGTTTGTGTTTGATTGTAACTCCGTTACATGAAAAGACTTAGTGCCTATATGTACTATCTCGCCAAATTGTACATGAGCAATGGTAAAAAAAAAAAAAAAATAAAATAAAATAAATGAAAATGTAACATTTTTTGGCCCAATTAATATTGGTTCATAAGAAGCAACTGGATCCTAGGAAGATCATTTGTCATTCTTTTTAGAAGGAGGTTGTCAGAGACAAGTAGGACGGTAGTAATTTTGACCATGGCCAGCAATCCACAGGAAGGCGCTGCAGGCCACGAGAGTGAGTTAATAATGGTAGAAGGTGTATCTTGTTTGGGCTTGGTGTTTTTCTAATGCCTTTCCTTTGCTTTTCTTTGTGTCGTTTTTACAGGTGACGACGAAAGCTCGGGGTATGACTCCATGCCCGAGCTCGAACAGCCCTTCGCCGATGATGACGTTGTAGTTCCCCCCGCCAACTGGGGGGTTGGCGTATCAGACGCCAGCCTGGTGTCCCAAGGGCATTACCTTCGTCGTGGTGTTGCCCTTCCCGAGTGGTTTGCGCGTTGGAACGTGGGCATTTCCAGCCGGATGGTTGGGGCAGTTGGCGAAGTCGAACCCAGTGATGTACTGAGCCGTGGAGGTTTAGATGATGGCATGTCTGTCGTAGATGTTATTCGTGGGGTCTATGATAATTTGATGCGGGCATGTTTTGGGCTTGGGAGTCGCCCTTTTCCTCTAAAGGTCGTTAGTGGAGTTACATTCACCTTCGCCGACGGTGAGAGAAATGTCGATGTTATTGAGGGTGCGAGCCACTATCCACACGAAAACACGAGCATGATGGCTGGGAGATATTCCCATGTAAGTCACAACTCGTTTGAGATGACAGAAATTGCTTGTCGCATTGCAGCTTTTCTGTTCGGTGATTCGTTCGTACCCCGCATCTACAATAGCTGGGAGAATCATTATATTGATGATTGCCTTGTAATTTTTGAAGGTTTCCCTGGAGTTACTTGGGAGACGGACGGCAATGCTGCGGAGGGCGATGATGACATTGAGCTGGTGGATTAGCTATTTCTGCAGAGTATAATTCGTTGTTTATAATTTTGCATCATTATTCATGACAGATTTGTTTTGTTGAATGTATTGAGTCTTTATTTTTTAAATATCCTCATAATCTCCCATGTCCTGCTCCGCCTCCACCAGGTAATTAACTGTCTCTGGTAGATTTTGGAGAGGCATGGCAGCAGCTACACCATGCTCCTTGGCTAGTCTATCGGTATTTCTGAGATATAATTTATAGGAATCGCCTAGCCAGCGGAGCCTAATTTGGATGTAGTCTCCTTTTTTTCCAGCCTCGTCTAAGAGGACGGCAGCGGTGACTCTTATAGAATGCGGTGTGACTTTTTTTATCTCCTCCTCAGGTAAGTCTGGGTGGACTGTCTTCGCTACCGATTGAAAGAATGTTGTTATCTTTGACGCAGTAATATATTTTTTGTCTCCGTTGGAGGAAAAGACTGCCAGAGGGGAAGTATTCTCGGACCCCAGCTTCTTTGCCCTGAGAACTATCCTAATGGCCGTCTCCACCGGACAGATGAAACTGTCATCGTCACAGCGGAGAAGGGCAATTGTTTCACCATTTCGTCTATTTTTTTGGATTCTCCATCTGACCACAACCTTTACAATTTTCTTTCTTGATTTTTTAAGGTTTGTGATACGTTTGCCATTCTCGTCGTAGAAAGTGAAATCGTCGCCCGTGAAAGCCTTCACAATTTTTTTACCACTGGGGTAAGAATGATAATCTATTTTTGTTTGAGTTCTCTGCGAAAACTCAGCTAATCTTTGCCCAATGTACCGCCCCAAGAATGTCCAGTCGGCGATTGCAGCTTCGGGTGAGAGAGGGTCTGCTTCTGTGGCAATCCTTACCATTTCGACAATCATCTTTTTTGTGAGAGGGTTTCTCCTATTGGCTAGATCTTCCTCCTTCTCGAGGTTATTTATGAGGCATACTGTCTTGTTCGTGTCATCGCTAAAATCAATTGGTAAGGGGAATTTTCTGCGTTTAAAAAGATCATTAACTGCGTCCGAATAGCCTCTTGCTGTTTTTGACCTAACATTATCTCTGTTCTTAACATTTATTCCATTAATTACTTCTTTCAGGTAGCAAGCTGTGATTTGCTTGTAACCGACGTTGGCACCAACAGGGTCAGGGATTAGGTAACGTGCTGTGAATCTTATATAATCAGCTTGCCTAGACCTGACAGTTTCAATGTCTGTACTTGCTCTAGACTTGGTGAATTCTTCGTCAACACTGTGCGCCAAATTAGAGAGAGCAGCTCTTGACTGGGGCGGAAGAAATGACAGGCTTTGAGTTGTGGGAATTTCTGTTTCAATTGAGAGTAATCAAAAAAAGCATGGTTTTTTGTTAGTGTTTGTTGATCAGACTTTTTGATGCGTGAGATTTCATCAGCGATGTCGTTGACATTGGTGCTCAGCCACTTCGAATTAATACCGAGATCAGAATTTAACAATAAACCACAGAAGAGGCGAGCTAGGGATCGGCCGGCTAGAGAGGACTTGCAGGTATGGTTCGTCCAACGAACGCTGCTCGTATTATCTGCCCAGTTCAAGAGAACTGGGTGTGGGTCCTCGGTTGGGTTCCCATTGCGAAGAACGGTGAGTGCTGCGCAGTAGTTTATGATTATTGTCACAAACTCTAAGACATTGATACTGACGAGGTCACCACGCTTGTTGTTCTTGATAAATTTCTTTGTCTTTTTGAACACGTGCTGTGGCCACTCTAAATGCCACCAAAATTTTAAATCCAATGAGAAACCACCGCCGCCATGCAGGCATGCATCTCCGAAGGCAGACGCCGACGGCATCCTTTTTATCATGTGTGCCAACGGTGAGTGCCAATCAACACCCGACGACGGGTGGAGGCATTGAGCAATCAGAGCAATTTCTTGTCTTAATGTATCGTTGATGAAGTAGAGACGGTCTACCCTGTGTTCGCGTTGGGCGTTTTGCCGGATTGCGAAATTGATGTAGGCAAGAGACTCCTTGTCTGTGCATGCCTGTTGTTGTTTGATCTTTTTTACCGCCTCCCTAAAGCTGCGTGAGGTGCTGATAAGGAAATCCTTGTTCCCTTTCAGTGCCACAGTTATTGACAGGTAGATGTGGGTCATTAGGTGAAATACCCATGGGGTTGCCTCACCCAATCTGCCAAGCTTGCCTGCTAGCTTCTCAATTTTTTTGATTGTGAAAAATTTTTGCTTCGGGTTCCAATCGTCTCGGATGATATTTCTAACTTCGTTGAGGTACTCCTCTGTGATACCAATTGTCAATTGTTTTGAGTCGAGGACAAGTCCCAACATAATCTGCCTCTGTGATATTTTGAGCTCCATCCACTTATCCATTGCCAAGTGACATTGCCTGATTTCATTTTTTGGGTAGCCCATGACTGTGAAAATGGCCTTTATCGTTGCAATCAGTGCTCGCTTGATGTGTTCTTTACCCGCCGCCGCTATTAGGCAATCGTCAACGTAAATGTGGCTTGGCACGGGTAGTTGTCTGCCCTGGTCATCCAAGACTCCACCATTAATCTCACACTTTATTGCCTTCTCAAATTTGCAATCTGAATCCTCAGCTTCTTCCCAGGATATTAGATCCATCAATTCTTTGAATTCAGACTCGACATTTACTTGGTGGAAAAACACCATCGCCATAGTCTCTATTGACCTCCTGAATGGTTCCCAACTTGAGGCGCTGGCGACAGAACCGAAAACCATTGCCGTAGGTGCGTAAAGTATGTTCTCAATTACAAATGCAAATGCTCCTGCTGCATCCGGATGGATCCTCGGGAAACGGAAGCATGCCTTCATGTCCGCCATTGCTAAGTATATTGGTGTTTTTGGATAGGAGACTCTTGTGTTGTAGATGTGCTGCATGACTTTTGCTTTTGTATTGCCAAAAGTAATTGGGGCTTCGTCTCGAGTTGGTGTGATCTCGTTCATAACCTCCTGATCGTAACACTGCTTTGTGCTGCCATCCCAAACCAGCCTCGGGTTTTTGCCCGGCTTGATGTTCATACCTTGTGGGACATGGTGTGCCGTCCACAGGAATCTAATGAGCCATGAAGGGAAAGGTAAGACATGATTATAACGTTCTTCCTTGTTCATTGTTTTTCGTACTATCTCTGGATGGTCTGTGACTGACTTTTGGTTTCCTCTTTTCAGTGTTTCTAACTTATTCTTTCTTGTGGTTTCGTGATTTATTTCAAAAGGGCAACCCCTGGTCAGAATTCTAATTATTTGGTGGAGATCCTCACTATCAACATGTGGTGTAAGATTTTCTATGAGCTTTGTGACATCCCTATAGGCGCCAGTGTATTCCCCATCAACATAACGGATCACCAGGCCTAGGTCAAAGTTGTAGTGGACCAGGCATGCGCCCAGCATCCTGACACGCTCGCCATCTATTGATTTCTGTGATTCGTAATCCAGTCTTGGTTTGAGGAGAGGTGAGAAATCAATGCCTTGTAATTCTTTGATTCCTGGAACCATTCTGCTGTAGGACTTGTCAACTAGAGCGATTGTTTTGAGGTGTTGTTCTTGTAACCAGCCTCCCTTGACGATCAGAGCGATGACGTTATCGAGGGAAGCCTCGACCGAGAATTGCGCTTGTAGGTTCGGTCTCATCTTGCATCGTCTGTAGAGAGTTGTTGCGGATGGATAAATGATTGTCTTACCTTGTTGTGTTGCCACAATCGGTTCACCATTCTTTGAAAATTTGTTCTGATAGTCTAATAAGATGTCCACTCTCTCTTGTTTCTTCATTTTCGGTGGCTTAGGCTGGCAGTCAATAACGTTACTAGAATCATTGCTTTTTGGTATGTCATACGTATTCATTGAGTGAAATTTTCTTTTCAACTGAGGCTTATTATGTAAAATTCTGCTATGCAAGAGTTTGTCCACCGTCGTAACGATCGGCAGGTCTGTTTTATCGACTATGAGTCATGAAAAAAACAGATGGACAAGACAATATGGTCAAACATTAGACAAAGGCTATATGTGGTCTGGTAGGTAAGGAGTTTTGCTATTGCGTTTTGAGTGAATTCTTCCTTGCTCACATACCAGTTACTCCATTCTCATCTCCCACCAAATTCTTGTGGGCATCCGCGATCTCAACTTTAGAAGTGGCGAGTTCGGACTTATCAATCCAGACCTTTCCGCCAGATTTGGCAATATGGTCTAGGATCTTGTCACGATCGGACTTGTCCCATTTGCGAAAAGGAGAATGGTCATAATCGCATTCACCAAAAGGCCTAGTGCATTCACGGCCTAGGCACGTCCATCCGATGCATGGAGTCTTTTTAAGACCATCTGAAGGTAAGATATCTGCAATCTTGGCGTCCTTTGCTGTCCTAAAGATGCCTTTTTTCTTGTAGTCTGTTGCCTTTGGATTGGTGAGGCGGCGAGTCCTTGGTTTCTTTCCTTTGTTTGGTGGCTTAGGCGCATGCGCCTCTGATTCGTCTGTGTCAGCTGCATCAGGCAAATCTTTTTCAGGCTTTGTTGTTTTGTCTGGTTTAGACTTTTTTGCACAGATGACATTTGGATTGTGGTGGTCGGGAGTGAAGGTTGGGACCCTGGCTTCAGGTACGTTATCGAGCATGAGATCTTCGAAGTGGTCAATCATTTTCATGACCTGCTTGACTGCTCCCTGGTAGACGTCCAAATCGATGAGCCGAAAGTCACCATTTCTGACGTAGTTTTGGTGCTCGAAATTGTTTGCTGCAACGGCCACTTCGGTGAAAACTTTGTCCATGTACCCGAGGATGACGTATGGAAGCTGTGGCATTTTGGCCAAGAATTTGGTGACCCAACTGGTGAAACTCCTCGAGTTCAGAAACAGGATTGCCTTAACCAGGCATTGATATATGATTGGCTCATGTCCTTTCATTGCTTTGATTTTCACAGTTGCAACCAGGATCACCACATGATTTACAAAGGTTGATGAACAGTCGGAGACGTTTTCGATGGAACCCATGCTGTCGAGAGTCATTCTCTTTTTTACTCTTTGTGATTCTGGAATGTTCATCAGAATCTCATTGTGGCTTGTTTGTTCTGCCTTTTTAGCCTCGATCACCTTTGAACTGGATGCAGACTGAGGGAAAAGGGAAGCAATGGTAATGACGTTTTGCTCCGAATCAATTGAATCGATCTCAGCCTGGCCGAATTGGCCGTTGAGAAAAAGTGAACCCCATGACGAAGGTAAGATGAAGATACTCCTTTGAGTGCAGAAGATACTTGTTGCTGCAATTAGGTCTGTCTCATCCGTCTTGCGCATAGTTGTCTCAACTAAAGATCTGAATGAAGAGGCCCGTGCAGACACCGGCTTGGTTTTGAAGACACCTTCCATGCTCGTAGTGAAAATAGGTTCGCGTGGCGCGGAGAGTTCCCTGCGCTTCCAGTCAATTTTTGCGCCTAGTAAGAAAGCCATGAGCCTGACTTTTCCGAACGCCGCTTCTTCCTTCTCCTTTGAGTCATCTTGGTTCAGAATGATATGCTTAACTTCGTGAGGGATGGATGTGCTGGAGTCTGGGGTTTCACTTGGTGAAGCAGGTGAGTCATCTTCCTCTTCTGCGACAGGGGTTGACTGTTTGATGCCGAACAGCTCAGTCAAGTGCTCTGTTTCATCCTTTGCACGTGACGAGGATACGAATGAAATGGTGATGTAAGGTGCGTTGTTTGGGATTTCTGCTCTTGTCCCATAATTGGTTTTGTAGTAGACATCCTCTTTGTTCTGCTCTGCAATATTGTCTTTGATAGTGCCGATGTCTTGGTAATTCTTGTGCGAAAAGAGAATAGACATTGCCCAAAACTCGTACTCTTCGCCTCGTTGCTTGAATTCTTCTTGCACTTCTTCCTCGGCTATGTTACCATCGATTTGTTTCCAGCCAAATGGAATTGGCATGGCGGAAGGGAAAGTATAGCCCGACTGGTCCCTGCCAGCGATTTTTGAATTATCAAGGATCTCGCGAGGGAGTTTCTGCTGGTTCAGTTTCTTGTGGATTTTGTCTGATGACATTACGTTGAAAGTTGGGTCCAGTGCTTGGAGTGGTATCTTCACGGGGTTCAGGGTAGACAGGTCATTGGAGGCATTGGCGAAGATGAAATCGTTGCCGGACGAACCATTTTCCTTGACCTTTGGGTAGTACACCTGCTGGATGTCTCCAGTAGAATTTACCATCACCAGTCCGGCTATGGTCTTGTCAAAAATGAGTTCGGTAAGTTCGTCCTTTGTGGATGCTAGGTAGTCACAGCAGGAACCATCCCAGTCCTCGGGAGGATCTTGGACTTCAGTGAAGAGCTTCGGGCTTTCCATTTTTAGAATTAGAACTCAACTCTAATAAAATAAGAGGAGATTAGCCGAGGATGGCATTTTGATTAAGAACCAAAAGAAATTAGATTCAGTTGGTGAGAGCGAGGCATTTAGCCAATAGATTCATTTTTTAGAAAGCAATGGAAGACCATGCAGGGATGCATTCATAGAATGACAATCCCACCTTTTCGATTGTTCGAAAAAGGATTTTGTTCTGATTTCACAGATTTTCATACATTTGGGTGCGAACAAAACATAACAATTAACCAGCTATTACAACCGGGAAGGAGGCCAGAGGGAAATTGGAAGGCAACCTGACTGGACTCTCGTTGAGTACAGGGCCCCCAGAAATCCATGGAATCGGGGGATTCGAAAGGCCAATGTGGCCCTATGTCAATCGCATTGGCAATATTGCACCGTTTGTTCTTACCACTTGCTTGAGTTGTATGAAAGGTTTGGAGCTTTGTACTTGTTGGAGGGTGTTTGCATTGATAGGAAGAGGCAAACAAAATTTTCAGGCGGCGACGGCTTTCGTCGACGCCATTTCGATGAAGAATGAGAGGTTTTAGACTTAGAGTTTTCAAACTCAGTTTTAAAACCTGCTAGTTCTTCTAGCACTAGTAAGCACGCTAATCTACGCGTGATCCGGCTGAGTACGTAGAATCGTACGTAGAATCACTACTAGAGTGATCCTCTAGTCAGAACAATTTGTGGCGCGCCCATTTCAGCGCTGGAAATTATTTTCTTAGTATGTATCTACTCCTGAACCGTACATACGCTCAATCTGTACCGCTGCTACGCAAGTAAGCCAGCACAGCTTCCTCTAGTCATTCACTAGAGGCTACTGCCGATGCAGCTACACAATATCATGAAGGAAAAGGCAGTGGCTGTGTGGGGGTCATCCCATGCTTACTTGCCTCTTCTTCTCTACAATAATGTTAAAGTAAAACAATTAAATGTAAACTTACCACTCCAATGCAAATTTCAATTACAAACAAAGGATTGCAGCTAGAAATCTTTTTGGGGGACTTCTGCCTTTGTAACTATTATGTAAATGTAACAGAAATAGTTGTTAATATTCAAAAGATTTACAATCAAATAGTTTACACTAAGCTTAGACTTGATAGCTGCACTCACCTTTGTCAAGAAAATGTTGCATTGCCAGGGTTGTTGGAGCCTGATTCCTGTCAGCAGGGTTGTGATGGTGCCATTGTTGGCTGTTCATGCTTGGCTCCCCTGTATATATATGAAATGAGGTGTGACATAGATGCCATTGCTTGGGGCAATGTGAGTGTGCTTGCTGTGGTAAGCACAGTCAACCTTGTGACTGGGAATGTATTGTTTTGAATTTGCATTGGCAGGATGAAAGGCAGCGGGGTGATGCAGTGGTGGGGTGACGATGGGGGAGAAGGGTTCTGGGTTTATTGTGGGTGCAATTATTTGGAATGCATTTCCTATGTCTTGTGCCATTGATGTTGGTGCTGTGGTTACTAGTTGTTGGTGTTTTGTGTTTATGGATTGTGTTCTATTGTGTGGCTGCTTCTTTGTGAAACAAGCATTGAGCTGAAAAAAATGCAACAACTTTGGCTTTGATAACATTGGCATGCTAGTTACATGTGGGTAAATCAAAGAAGCATTGTGAAAGTATTATTTTGCAATTGTTTTTGTAAAATAGCTAAAATAGATTCTAATGATTATTTAAAATACCCAATCCACATTTTAAATATATCCCATCTTCTTTTGAAATAAAATAAGAGTTAATAATTTTGACAAACAATAACTGGGTAATTTTCAGCAAAGTAGAGAGACAATTTCAGACAGAGACACTGAACTATTTAAACATACCAACTTGTAAGACAAAAAACATATGATTTTCAAAATTAGTGGCATCAATAATACTCTACAGCTCCAAAAAAATCACAGAGCTGAGCAATTCATAAAGGTAGCTATCTCTTTTTTTCTTTTCTGATGGTTGTAAGTGATTTCTCTGATCAAATTGAACACTACAAAACCCCCCTCAATCAGATCATCAATCATCAACCAATTCATGCTCTGATGGAGGGATTTCCTATTACTCCTTTTTGGTTATCAGTTAGAATTTACAAGTTTACACACTTTGATAAGAAGAATTGATGAATTGAACTAAGTAGAAGAGAGGCCAAGTTTGTTGATGGGTGTTGAGCATCTGAAAATCTAGGGTAAAAAGGTATGTTGGTAATACCATGTGGTAAAATATTGGGTTATGAGATGATTGTGTAATTGACCTGAACAAGAGACCGTCATCTTTTATGGTAGCCACCAACAATATTCCCAGATATTGGGTAATTTTATTTCATAACAATTGGCATAACTTTTTTGATACTTATCTGTCCACTTTGATTTCAAGGAAGTAGTATGTATTTTTCCACCAACTGTCTTTGACAGACAACCCACAAGTGACCCAAACCAATCAAAATAAAATATACTGGTATTTTTTAATGTTTGTTTCATGTTTACAAAGTATCATTGAAATTGAAGGTGGATTTTTGTCACCTGTCTTTCATTTTTGCACTCTGTCAAAATATTCCAAAATTGAATTGAGGTTGAAAAATCATCTTGAATCAAAAGTCAGTTATTTATTATGTAGTCTAATGAGAAATCAATGGTACTGATCATCATGTTTCCAATAAAAATTACCAATATTAATACCTGTTGCTGACTCTTGAGCTAGAAAAAATATTATCTTTGAATGATGCATACTTAACCTTGAATATACAGGAACTACTTGATAATTATCTTTCTGTCAAAATATTGCAAGGGAATAAACCCTGTTTGGAAAGAAAGCAATTTCAAATAAATACAAAAGTCAAACAGGAATGCAGTTTATTTTATGAAGATAACTGAAGTATTTCGCCATTTTTATTTCAAGGCAATTTTTTGGTGATCACTCAGCCAAAATTCAATGAACTTATGGTTGCTTGGTATGCAAATATTACAGATCTCCAGCTTTTGATGTGGAGATGTATGCTAATACCCTCCAAATCTTGTAAGCTTTTGATCTATTAGAATTTAAAATTTATTAAGTAATCAGCAGTTTATCTCTTCCAATATTTATTACTAGTAAACTCTAACCAGCATTGAGCATTAAAAAACAAAAATAAGATATTATTTATCACAACATATGATTGTGTGACATTTGGTATATTGTAGCTTCACCATTTCCCATGCAACTTGTTTGACAATTGATTACCCACTCTTGCTCAAACTCAAATTCAATGAGGCTCTGTGTAAAACTGATCCATCTCATCATGCACATGCTAAGGCACTACCAACTTCACCATTCTGGTTCTGGGAGCTAGAACAATCTACAACTACAATAGATGCACTGGTTGTATATTTCAATGCATCTTAAACAGTACTAGGAAGTTATTTTTGAACCAGTCACACAAAAAAAGTATTTTTAGGTCTCATTGGCCAATTTGAACATTTGTTTAGAGTACAAGCTGCATCTGATGGGCTTTATGCAGACTGTAGTATTTGTTGATGGATACATTACAGATAAAAATATGGTATTTCAAAATGCCCAAGCTCAAGTGTGTGAGTCTGGACACCAATGAAGATAAAAAATGGTGCTTTGTGACTAAAAAAAAACACAGATTATTTTTGAGCTGAGTAGAAGTAACCATCATCATCATGGCTACCATGATGATATAAAAATGATCAATTGCAGTTATGATGTTTTGCTGAAAACCAGAACTCAATTTAGTGAAGTACTTCTCTTGTGAACAAAGTTGAACACAAATCAGACAGTGCAAGAAATTTGGTATCTAAGCACCAGTAGAGATGATACACAAAAAACAAAACTATGGATTATGAATTTCCCCCAGATCTGAATCCAATGATACTGATAAAAATTATGAATATTGTTTAGAGCCACTTTCTTCAATGACTTAAAATCTTTGTAGGTGCCAATAAGACTGGATCAAGTAAGAATGATAACTTAAAATGATCCTTCATCAGGACAAGAAGTGAGATCCATGAAACATTGCATCCAAAAAACTCGCAGGAACCAGATGCCTTGCTCAAAAAGATTGTTGAAAATTGATTGATTCTCTTGAATCTATTCTACTATTTTTAATGAGGGTACTGTGAATCACGAATCAGAAATAATTTTGGGTGCTACTATGGATGACTCAATCACACATCTAAATTCAGATATGAACAACAATTATCTTGCTCAAAAGCTGGACCAACAAACACTCAGAATCACAAAAGTCACATACAAACACATCCTGTCAAGTGCAACTCAGCCACCTAGTACACCTACCTCAAATTTGCCATCAAGGACTGTAACATTTTTGCCAAATTCAATGGTGCTATCAAGACTACAATTGGCAAGGTGTAGAAAAGTAGTGAATGACTTAATGTAAAAAATGTTCTGCATCTCAAAATTTTCATCCAATAAAAATTACTGGCAAATCACAAACACTACAAGCATCTTGGGGCTTTTTTAAAATAATTACATCAAGTGTGTTAGGTGCCAATATGAAAAAGTGTTAATCAGCTTTTTGGCTCGTATTCGTCTTATGATGAAGACCAAAAGATGTGGTATCGAACAAGGTTTAAAAATTCACAATCCTACAAAATTCATTTTACTCGTTTCAGAAGTATGACATGGACAATGAAATAGAGTAAGTAGTTCTCTGCCATGTAAATTGACCGTTGATGGCGCCAGAAGCCCAAAATTCAACATCAAACATCCTTCACTTTAGATTTGTTCCTAATCAAACCAACAGACCATTTCCCCACACCAATCAAGATAGCTACAAATGCAAAAAAAGTGATTGTCAAATGAATTCCAAATCTATTGATCTGCTCAATCAACTCTTTCTTCGAATTTACATGAGGATAAGGCACATCTGGAATATCATTCCCCAAAAACTGACAAAGACCGTCCCAACCCTTTGAATGATCCTGGATCCACACCCTACTTTTCGGTCTAAATTTTCTCACCCTCCTATTATTCTCCTCGTAACTCGCAATAAACCCATCTTTGTACACATGCGGAAAATCCTCATCCGCGATTGTCACTTTCTTTCCCAAAAGATGAGAATACAAAGCTTCCAACATGGCCGTATGACCCACAAAGAAAGGTACGACCTTGTCCACAATATAAAATGGATATAAAAAATGAAAAATCAAAATCGTATCAGAAGCACTATCCCACCAATTTTCCCCCGATGCTCTTTCGGTATGCACCACTTTTGCCTCTGGAAAAACCCCCATGAGTGCCTCCCAGCAGGGACTGGTTGGAAAATCTACCACAGCCGTGTACCCAGCATCCGTGAACATTTCTTTTAGGGCTTGAATGTCTTCTGTTTTCGTGCAGTTGTTTTCGAGCGCCTTTTGAAATATGGGTAAGTGCGAGGAATGCCGATTTTTCATGAGTTCTTTCATGTGGTAGGTCTTGTAACCGAGGATGTTGAGTGCGGTTTGAAGAGTTTCAGTACCTGTTCGTGCAAAGCCTGAGCCAATTACTTGGAGTGAGGAGGTGGCGGTGGGTAAAATTGACATGGTTGTCAAAATGGTTGAAGTTACCACGAAGTATTGCGCCTTCGTGATGACTGGGAGACACACCATTATCTTGTTGAATTACTAATTCTCATCCAATTCGAATGTGATGCTCATGGAAGGCATATAATATTATTATGACGTCACAGGCGTATTGGGAGACGATGGTGTCTGCATTGGCATTTCAAATCGATTGGATATACTAGGTATGGTAGACAGACGATTTGAATCCTATCGTTTTCGATTCGAGTTCCTTCAGACAACGCAAGGAAGCTAAGTACCAGATTGCTGCTCTATCAAGGGCGACCAAATGTTCGGATCGTTAGCCATTGACTGTTCATGAGATTTGTTTTAAATGGGTTTATGGTGGTGCAATTTTCGCGAATAGAAGCTGTCATGGGTGCGTGGGTCATGGATCAATGGCATTATTCATCAAGCATCAATGGTCAATCATCAGTTCTTGTATTTTGTGCCAAGCTGAAGACCACCCACGTTTCCAACAGCATTCCATCATCAAAACAAGCCCTTGTTTACTAGAAATACATACATATTATGTATCTATTTACCATATGCTTCCCCACCACGTCCCATTCAACCACCTCACAATGAATGGACGAGCCCCACCTCACTATCCATCACACACATTAACTTCCCAAACTTGTGATGAGTACTAAGGCACATTATTATTATGTGGAAGGTTAGAGATTTTTATGTGGTCTGTACAAAGTTTACTGTTTAATACTTACTTACTTCTACTGTAGAAAATATGCAGTAGAATGAAATTTCATGAAAATTGATGATAGAATTCTATCACAAATTTTTCTTCAGTTAGGAGCAAATTAAATATATCACCCCACCCTTATCGCCATGGCGAAACAGTCATCATGAGCCAGGGGTATCATG
>JALLOT010001120.1:0-16047 GCA_036939595.1 Thalassiosira livingstoniorum | reverse complement strand
CTATTGGGCGATATATTGGGCGATACAGCTCAGGGCGATACAACTGGATCATCTCTACTACTTAGTTATTGTACTTACTAGGTACTTAAATATTATGCATGCTGACCGAGCACGCAAGAGCACGCACGCAAGTCTCAAGTTACAACATTATAATATTATGTACAATACAGCAACCTACAATACCAAGGTAATCAGCAACAAAACTGTTTTTGGCTTTTCTACAATATCAAAAGTACAATAGTTCCCTCATAAAAATCAAATAATCGAAGAAGTGAAAAACAGCCACAGAACAGAAAACCCAGCTGGTAGTCGGATAGCGTATCAGAAAATTCATTGCGTAACAATGTCGAACGAGAAACCAATTGTAACAATTACCGGTATCACTGGGTTCATAGGGTCCCGAGTTTGCTACGATTTCCTTCAAGACGGAGGGTTTACAGTCCGAGGAACTGTTCGTGACAAATCCAATGCAGCGAAATTGGAACCCATTAAGCAGGCGTTTGGTGAAGATCTTTTCTCGAAGCTAGAGATCGCTGAGGCTGATTTGCTTGACAAGGACTCCCTTTTCAAAGCAATCGAGGGATCTACTTACGTTGTTCATGTGGCGTCCCCCTTTTTTTACGGAGCCAGTGATGATGAGATGATTAAACCTGCCGTGGATGGAACAAAGGCCATTATGGAAGCGTGCAAAGAGTGCGGGACCGTGAAGCGTTTGGTTGTGACGTCGAGTATTGCTGCTGTGTCGAACTTGAGCAAAGCTAACAGGAAGTCAGATGATTTTATGTTTGACGAGACATTTTGGTCTGAAGTTGACAGACCAGAGGGTTTGAGCTCGTATGCGAAGTCGAAGACCCTGGCTGAGAAGGCTGTATGGGATTTTGGTGCAAGCTACGAGGTGGTGACGGTCATTCCTGCTGCAGTCATGGGACCACCATTTCGCAAGGAAGGATTTCAGTCAGGTGAAACGGCGAAAAAGATTCTGGAGGGATCTTTCGAGAAACTTGTTAATGGTACTGATGCGTTTGTGGATGTGCGTGATTTGTCGAAGGCTCATGTACAAGCAGTTAAGGTGCCGGAAGCCGCGGGGAAGCGTTTCATTTGCGTGAACGACACTTTGAAGTGGGTTGAACTCGCGAAGATTTTGAAGGAAGAGTTCGGTCCTAAGGGTTTTAAGTGTCACACAATTGAGTCCGATAAAGTTGATCCTGTCGTTTCCAGGTACAATAACAGTGCGTCGAAAGACATTTTGGGCATTGAGTATAGACCTATGAAAGAAACAATGATTGATATGGTCAACAAAATGATTGAGATTGGTTTTGTCGAAGTTCCCAAGTAGTGGTGGGCGGTGAATAGTTTATTTGTACGGATTTAAGATTTAAGAACGATTTTGAAAAAAGTGTTTTGATTTTACATGGCTTGTTGTTGTTTGTAGTAGTCAGGGGATGTGTTACAGCACAGTTACAGCAAGAAAAGTGATAATGAACGGGGCTAGTAACGTGGTGTTCTACAGTTGTGGAAAGGTTTTTTTGTGTTGTTAAATAGGTGTGTTTCGGTTTTAGTGTAAAAGTATTTTTAGTTGTTGGAGTTAGTGTGTCTTTTTTTAATTTTGTTTGCTTTGATACGAAATTAAGGCCGGGACACAACCCATGTTCACCGAAGAAAGTTACAGAAGAAAGCAAAACTAGCAATGTTGGCCAGCACTAGCCATCTTACTCTAGTAAATTCAAAACTAAAAGCAATGACCTTGTAGAACATTATTTGTGCAAGTAGCAATGATGGCATTGTACTGCCCCCTCAACAGATAAGGACCATGTGGAATGTCTAAACTAAATTCTTTCTCAACAAACTTGAAACAAGATCGTAAAAACCAATGAATTATGGGGTCAATCAGTGTGGATATCCTTCACTGACTTACCTTTACGATCCCGTAACACTCAAATATTATTGCAATCAGATCAGAAGTGATTTATCATACACTCATCTCATGAAGTGCTTTCGTGTACCAAATAATGTCATCGGCAAAAAATCGATCTCTCGCTGGCGAGAACTTTAACATGCACCGCTCCTCTGTTTCTATCCGTGCCACCGATTCCTCGTTGTCCATCATACACCTTTGTGAATTCAGATACTACCGTCAGACCAAATTTCGAATTTGCCATCTCAAAAAATGCAACTACTTGATCTGGCGTCACATTCATGTGAAAACTGTAACCCACAATAAAGATACCTACATTTTTGTCAATTGACTGTGATGCCGATTGAAGCAGAGCATCGTGATAGTTGGGGTTGTAAATGCAATCCGAAGCGATTAAAACACAAATTTTCTGTATTTCCTCTTCTCCGTTCAGATTCTCCTCCATGGTTATCAATTTCTCCACATCTTCCCCCCATGTGTGCGAAGTGACAACGGCACGTTTCGCGATTTCCTCATCTGCAATGCCCCACACTTGGCAATTTTTCTCTACTGACATTTTCAATGCATCAAAAGTTTGCTGGTTCACGAATCGATCTGTAAAAATAACCTTTTTTGCTCCTTGTTTCAGTAAAGCCAACCCAGGAAGAGCCGCTCCGGCGCCAAATTCCAAAGACGTCTCTGGAGGCCAGGGTATTAATGGCGCGACTTTCTCCCCGAAGAGCTCATTGGTTCGAAGATGATTCTGCAGCAAATGTTCGGCGATGCATTCGGATGAGTTCCAAAGAGAGTCACCGTGACCGGGTGCAAGAAATGCTAGATGATAAATAATTGATGTATTATGGCAAGTCCATATGTGTTCAGATATACCACTTTCGTCGTCGCTGTTGTCTTCGTCTGAGCCGGGAGTGCCAAACATGGATTTATTCAATTGCAATTGAAAGTCGTCCTCCGACATCATTGAATCAGATAATCTATTGATGGGCATTTTGGAGTTTATGTTTCGTCTTAATCGTCAATCACTGCCCCCAAGAATTGTTTATGATGTTGCTCCATCCGGAAGATAGTACTTACCAGTTATTACCATACTATCTACTAAACAATAGTGACAACCTTGGACGTACGAGCCTTGGACGGATTGAGTCTCAAAATTGACACTCTCTATGGGCTTCATCTGCTTCATAAGTAAGATAAGTAAGTACTACTATACTAAGTACTTAGGTATTATTGTAAGTACTTACTTAGTAATAGTACTTGGTTTTGGCGATATTTTGATCAATTTGTCATTCGCTGATATCATCTCCAAACTCAAAAACATAGACAAATACTTTCATTTCATCACATAAATAATTGTTCCACACATAAAATCCTACAGAGAAATATACCTATCAAGGAAATATCATACCATAGCTAAGGCAGGCAAGAAACCTGCACCACAACCCAGCCAACAGCAGCCAACCCACACCCCAAGCAGCTGTTGGGACTTTGTGAAGCTTGGAAAGCTCTCAGTTAATAGTTTCTTGCATGCACATTTTTTATGTAGGTTTTTTCATTGATTTGGATTGTGTAGGTTCTTTTATTCATAGGTTCATTTTCAGATTCTTCTGTGATTGTAGATTCTTTTGCAGATTCACCTACTGGTATTTATTTTGATGTTTGCAGGATAATGAGTTGAAACTTTTGTGGATTTTGTAGAGTGTTTATTTCCATTTTCTGGTTCCTTTTCAATTACTAATATTAGCAGCCTCTTTTGTATGCTCGTTTCTAAGACTAAGTTGCATACTTTGTGGGATCATTTCTTAGTGATATTCTATATATATGGTTTCCTTTGTAGGTCCTTTTCTGATTATTTCTGTAGATATATCTTCAAATTATGCTTTGTAGGTCTTGTGAATGATATTTACTCTTTCTTCCACAGTCATATATTATCTTGCAGGTCTATAATATAATATTAACATGATTATTATCGTGCGTGAAGCTTGGACATTAATAAGGCATTCATTGAAAGAGTAATTTATATTCAAAAACAATTTTTGTCAGTTTGGAGATTACAGTTTGCTGTATCCAGATTGGTTTCATTTATGAATTTACCAAAGCCAGAGGTGATATCTTGGATTTGTTTGTTTGATTTTTCCTAATTGAAGCATTTTGCTGTATCTTCTCATTTATTCCTTTGCTTTGTGTTTTGTTCAATAAACCATCTTTTTATTGGCCATGTTTGAATCTGTTTTTGTTTGTTGATTCTTTTGTAACTTCTCCATTAGATGTGTTTATGTCCCATTGTAGGTTTTGGACAGTTTAGCCAATAGTTTTTGTGTGCATATTTGTGTAAATTATTTCATGGATTTGGATTGCATGAGTTATTTTGTAGGTTCAATTTTGAATTCTTCTGTATTTGTAGGTTATGTTGCCCATTTATTTCTTTAGATTTATTTTGCTGAAGTTTGCAGAATAATTTGTTGAAACTTTTATACATTTTATAGAATGCTCATAATAACCTCTTTTGTATTTTTTGTTCTAAGACTGAGTTGTATTTTTTATGGTTTCGCTTAGTGATACTGTAGGTGATTTATGATTCCTTTTATAGGTCCTTTTCTGTTCGTTTTTAAAGATATACCTCAAAAATATGTGCTTTGTAGGTCCATTTGTAGTTCATGCTGTTGCATATACTTCTATAGATCCTTCGGAAGATTATTTTTTCATTTGTTCCAAGGTCATATCATTCACATCATCTAATGTAGGTCTATGTATTTTGTGTGAATCTTTATGTAGGCTCTTTCATTGATTTGGTTTTTTATGTTATTTTGCAGGGTCCCTTTTAGATTATTCTGTGATTGTGAATTCTTTTGCACATTTATCTATTCTTGCTATGTATTATGATCAAGTTTGAAGGATAATTTGTTGAAACTTAATATAGAGTTTGTAGAGGAGTGTCTATTTCCAGATTCTGGTTGGTTCTCAATACCTATTACTAGTAGCCTCTTTTCTCGGTTCTTTTCTAAAACTAAGTTGTATACTTTGTGGGTTCATTTCTTAGTGATACTGTAGGTGATTTATGATTCCTTTTGTAGGTTCCTCCCTGTTTGTTTTTGAAAGACATGTCTCAAAATTATGCTCTGTAGGTCCATTTGTAGGTTATTCTGTTGCATATACTTCTACAGGTTCTTCTGAAGGTAATTTATTCATTTGTTCCACATTGATATTTTCTCTTGCATGTCTATAAATGACAAAAATATTCTATTAAGCTTGAAGCTTGGAAGTTAGTAATATTGTAGGTTTTGGACAGTTCAACCAATAGTTTTTGTGTGCATCTTTATGTAGGTATTTTCATTGATTTTCATTATGTAGGTTATTTTGTAGGTTCACCTGTTGCTTTATTCTGTTGATGAAGTTTGAAGGACAATTTGTTGAAACTTTTGTGGATTTTGTAGAGTGCTTATTTCCATTTTCTGGTTGCTTTTCAATAACTAATACTAGTAACCTCTTTTGTAGGTTCTTTTCTGCAACTATTCAACTAAGTTGTATACTTTGTGGGTTAATTTCTTAGTGATATTGTAGGTGATTTATGATTCCTTTTGTGGGTCCTTTTCTGTTTATTTCTGTAGATGTACCTTCAAATTATGTTTTGTATGTCCATTTGTAGGTCATTCTGTTGCATATACTTCTATAGGTTCTTCTGAAGGTAATTTATTCATTTCTTTAATATTCATAGGATCTCTTGCAGTTGCAGATTTATATGAAAATAAGTATTATTGTGCTTGAAGTTTGGGAATAATCAATAATATTGACATTGGTTTAATGAAAGAGTTATTGGTATTTCAAAATCAATGGTTTTGAGATTACAATTTTCTGTATCTAGCTTGGTTTCAGTTTCATCTATGAATTTACCAAAGCCAGAGGTGATATCTTGGGTTTGTTTGTTTGATTTTTCCCAATTAATGCATTTAGCTGTATCTGTTCATTTATTCCTTTGCTTTGTGTTTTGTACAAAGAATCATTCTTTCATGGGGTATGTTTGAATCTGTTTTTGTTTGTTGATTCTTTTGTTACTTCTTCATAAGATGTGTTTATGTCCCATTGTAGGTTTTGGACAGTTCAGCAAATACCAATAGTTTTTGTGTGCATCTTTATGTAGGTATTTTCATTGATTTTCATTATGTATGTTATTTTGTAGGTTCACCTGTTGCTTTATTCTGTTGATCAAATTTGAAGGTTTGTTTAACTATGTTCCTAATTGACCTTATTTCTGGTACTAGGGTAGTAACCAGAATTCTATTTGATGCTGATTGATTGCCAAGTGCCTAGTAGTATAACTCTCATAATATTTTCTATTACCTAATGGTTTATCAGACCCATCATCTGATGTATATCTCATTGGAACTGACGAATACATCTATGACATCATTGTGATAATGATGTATAACCACTGAATCTACATGTTTGCCATTGACATCAAACAAGATTTATTTGAATAACAACTGAGGCAATTAATCAAACCACGGCAACAGGTTTGCCACCGTGGATAGGAAGCAATTACAAACATATCTGAACGGGTCTGGGCTTACCGCTGTACAGAAGAAGGAAGAAATGCCACATGACCTGGCCTGATCATGCATGGTACGCAATGGGATAAAAGGTCACCACAGGGTGGTGAAACAAACGTTGTTGATATGACAGATAATCAGAACATGGTTGTTGCACAGCCGAAAACATATGGGAAAGAACAAGGCCTAGCATTCAGGAACTATGACCAATCAGGCGACTTTACGCCAGTATCTCACTATATGCGGGATACCTAATGGGGCTGGCGCTGACCAGATTACCCAACAATTTGTTGATAGCCAGGGGCTAGGAGGCATAAGTGACTCCGAGACCCTCCAAGTGCAAGATGCCAAGGAGATGGTCAAGAGCCACAATCTTGTGCCGGAAAATAGGAGGCTGGACTTTATAGTTCAGCGTAACCTTGAAGCACTTATTTTTTGGGTGCATGACCGTAAAAGGAGGCAGCTTTGGATTCAGTTAGGGCAGTGGACCCAGGTGTCAATGAACAGGGCTAAAGTTCAGATGGAAGTGAGACAAAAATTGATAGATCATGCTCCTGCCCCGGGCAAGATCAAGATGGAGAAGATCCAGACGGGCATTGGTTGACATGATTGGGATGAACAATTCGAAAATCACTTAGCTCAAACACCAGGGGTAGGAGGCATTCCAATTGACTATGTGGTGATTAGGGACAAGCCCAACACCTGGAATCCTGCAACAGATGCTGCCAACAAGCACAAGAGATTGAAATACCAAGTCAAGATCACGGGTGCTGAGTTTAGGGCTGACACCAGGACGATGTTCCTCATACTACAAAAGCTTCTTTGGAGCCCAACATCCTGAAATATTTTTTCTACTTATTTTTAACCAAAATCCATTAAAAAATAATGATTTTTAGATGCAAATAGTGTTTCTTTATTTCTCATATAATACATTGTCATTTTAGGTCAAAAACTGGTCTCAGCAGCATTAATTTTTCAAAATACCTAGTAACTAGTAGCAACATAATTTGTGAAATGTATAGTGTACTTTCCCCTTAGCTTATTACTAGCTGTATGTGCAATTCGGTCAATTAATCCAGTTTTTCTATACTCGCGAGCTCTGAATAGCTCTCTGAGCTCTGAGCTGTGCACTTTCATTTTTCAATACTCCTATTTGTAGAGAGTTTCCAAAATAAATAACTTTAAGAAGGCCAGACTCTAAATTATTGCAATGTCACCATGGTAAATATCATTGTTATGATTAGGTATTGTAGCAGTTTAAATGTCGTCATATTATGCTGAAGCAGAAAAATGGAAAATTTCATGAAAGATCCAGTGATGTTGAAGAATATTGAGTCAGGGTCTCATCATATTGTTCAAATTTCCCAAATCTAGAGTTAGTACAATCGGTATCAACAATTGTAGTAAAAATGCTTGAACTGGTATCTACTGTCACAAATGGCAAGTGAGACCAGTGGGCATTTGATGGGGAAATGGGAACCAATTTGCACCAGTCTAGACTGTTCTGATAGGTGTTCCAACCATGATAGCAATAAACTTGAAAAGGGGTGGTTGTAGGCTCCTAAGTACAATTATACATTTCAATTCGAAGGACCCTTATTGTCTTGGTCTCTTACAAAATACTGGAAATAATAACATGTATACTTAGGTGTGATTTTGCATGTGTAAATTCGAAATTTTCTCCCAGAACTTAATAGATTTGGAAAAGGTCTGCCCTTATTAATTATTTGACAAATGCTGACATATGTTTCGTTTTTATTACATAAACTACAGTCTCAAAGAACCACTTGAAAGATAGTGGGCCATAACAAAGAAGTAAAATCGAACCTGGAAAACAAAAACCCTCAGTGTGGATTGTTCCCCAAGTAGACTTGCCCTACAGCATATGCTACATAGGCAACATACATGATGACAAATAAAATCCCATGCCATTTCAAGATCACAAATCCAGTCAATAGCATCAAAACAATAAAGACCAGAAGGACAATTGCCAAGATAAGAATGCTTTCCACAATTCCTTCGTTGCGTAGTCCATGATATGGCTCAAAACCTGTCGATGCGATGTATAGAAGCCAGGGAAAGCCTAGACCCATCATGATGTTGAAAGTGTTTGAACCAAAGGCATTTGACACTGCCTGGTTTCCAAATCCATTTTCTGCCGCTACCTGTTCGCCATGAGAGTAACGTTAAACGTGAGTTTGCAGAGTAGACAGGAATAGTGCTCAGAAATTTCCTTGGATAAGATCTTGCGAATTCAAAAAATGCCATTTTGTAGAAAAGAAATTTTTTCATTGCCTCACACGGGTGACTGAAAAATCAGAGTGCTTAGGCATTTTCAAATGGCTCACCTTGCTTGCCACATAATAGGGTAGAGACGTTCCAGCTGCTGAAACGGTGAAACCGATAACGGCATCGGGAATGTCTAAAGCAAAAACGAAGAGAAATAATAATAATAAGTATGTTTTTCTGGTGGAACGTCAATGCCATTTTCTCCATCAGCAGAAAATGAAGTACTCACTCATGAGCGCTGCCAAGTTCTCGAGACTAGCAACCATGGCATAACTACCCACAATCAACCACACCAAACACATGGTTGTGGCACCAAATGCATGCATGATCCTTTGTGAACCTGTGTAAAGCAATTCTCCTTTGTGGTTCAATTGACGGACATCCGGCAAAGTGTAGTGCATCAAAAACCTGAGAGGATACAAAAGAATCCAGAAAACGATTTCAACATTGCTTCCATCAATGGGAAATTCAATGAGATCAACATGTGCGTCTGCATCATCATATTCTTCTGTGGCACTTTCTTCCGTAATGGCTGGTGGGAATGTTTTCTTTTCAGCACCCTCCTGTTCTTCGTCCACAGTATTAATGTTATTTCCCATGTACTTCTCGAATGTTT
Source organism: Thalassiosira livingstoniorum (assembly GCA_036939595.1). NCBI lineage: Eukaryota > Bacillariophyta > Thalassiosirophyceae > Thalassiosirales > Thalassiosiraceae > Thalassiosira > Thalassiosira livingstoniorum. The sequence continues at coordinate 6,686 of JALLOT010001120.1, read as the reverse complement.
CCACCACTTTATCGAACACTGCCTTGCTGGGAGCCATCAACACGAAATCTCTTTTACCCTCATGTGGATTGGTAATACAGATTATTAACCTCTTCGCATCCACTGCCATATCAACAAATTTGGGATATGTCATCTTATGTTTCTCAGGGTCTTGACGATCGGGAATACTCGAAATTTTCTTTGGAGTGATGGTGAACCAACGCAAATGCCAGGCATTCGAGCCAAAATAGGCACGAGTGTAAAAAACGGACCGTTGCCATAGGAAACATTCAAGCTCTTGTGTGTATTCGTTGAATCGAATTTCGTACATTCCAAAGAGTTCAGTGGGGCGTTCAGTGGTCTGGACATATGAAGAAGCCCCGAAACGGGCGAGGGAGTTCCGGATGGACATGGAAAGGGCAGATTTGCCACTTCTAGAAGATCCACGCGATGATTGAGTGTTTAGTGGGTCAATGGCCGTGACACCATCCTTTTGGGATGCGGTTTCGGAAGTGTACATTTCAACGGTTGAGGCAAGAGTTTGCCAGTTTTCGACGGGTTCGGAGGTAATGTTGTGCATGAAAGGCATGCTAGGCATGTCACGCATGCTCTATTTCAACAATACGAAAGATTGGATGAGGAAAAAAGTTGATTGATAACATGGGGTGAATTTTGATGCCGTGCACCACGAGACAAAAGGGACACTCACCAAGTGCCTTGCGCTTGGCTTATCAGAAACTGCTCCATACCCTTCCTTTCCCTCCACGATCGATTCTCCTTCTGTGCCACTTTTTCCACCAAACCATCCCACAACAGTGTCCATATTGGCACACACAGCCACATAGGCCAAGTAACCAGCAAATAAGATGCATGCATCGAAGAAACTGACATAAATATGCTCAATCCCGCTGGGATCGCTAGGATCCACCTCACTGTCCTGCAATGCAATGTACAACAATACAATGCCCAGGGCGTAAAATCCCACTTCTCTGATGACAATAGCCTTATCCAATGCCAAGGTTCCAGTTTTAGAAGCGTAAACTGCTCCTGCGCAGATAATCAACTGGTTGAATATTTCGGAACCAACAATTGTTCCCAAACCCAAAGATGAATGGGTAATGAAGAGAGAAACGAAGGAGGAAAAGAGTTCTGGTGACGATGCTCCAGCAGCCATAAGGGTGGCACCGGCAATGTCGGAGGGGATGTTGTAGTAATCAGCAATGACGTTAAGGGCTGGGACAAGACTGTTACGTAGAGAGAGATGACCAATAAAATAAGAGATCAGAACACCGAAAATGACAAAACATAATTGAGCGTTAGAAGATATTTGACAGAAACGAAAATATTTCATTTTGTTTGATGCATCAATAAACTTAAGACTCGTTCTATCACGGCAAAATAATGATGGAAAACAAAAAAGTATTGAAAAAAAGTGACCCATCCTCTTGAGCCACAAAATTTTGGTGAGGTGGACGCTCTAAAAACAGATACATCGACGGACGCAATGTGACGTAATTGTTTGTACCTAGATCCTTCTCGACACCAGCAAGCTTGGTGCAATGTTCACAGAGCCGTCTCACCCCTTAACACTCCAAAACGGACACTCAACAAAACACGGAAACGTCAAGAAAAGTTGCACCAAACTTGAGGCATGATTTCTCAAAATTCTACGAATACTGTCGACTCTCAGAAACAAAATTGAGCTTATGTCCGCCCTGTACGTCGTTACTCTGGATCACAGATTCGTCAACAATCATTGCCCCGAGCCGAAACCACGCACCACCACATCCACCAATGATATTATAACCGCACACAACGAGAAAAGCACAGCAGCAACAGCCAAAATTAACCTTGCCCCAAACTTACCGCTCTTCGGTTACCGCTGCCTGGCACCAGAACGAAGCGCAAGCAATTGCGGATAGGACGATCCAGTACCATAAAGGGGCGCTCTCGCCCCCGTCGCCCGCGTCCATGGATGGGTCAGACATGTTGAATGTTGAGATGCTGTTGAAAAGAATAAATAAATACATTCATTCAGGAAGATTCAGGATCTAAGTATCCTAAAGGTAGAGTACTTACAGCTCTTACAGCTGATTACTACTACAATACAATACTAAAAGTATTAGTAGTACTACTACATACGAGTATTTTTTACTCAGCTAAAAAATCTGTAAGGTTTGGTACTTATGGTACAACAGAGTGGTCTTAATAGGGGTTGGATTCGGATAAGCTCCATCCGTTGAACCCAAATATTTTTGGGTTCGCACTCAAAAAAGAGATGGAGTCTATATCCAAATCCAATCCATCATTTCTACTCCGATTTGGATTGGATTTGGATAGGTATTCCAAATTTCCAACCCAAATCGAATCCAATAGACCTCTACAAAGGATCTAATACAATGATTTTGGACTCAATCAGAGTTTGATTCCCAATTCCAGATTCCGATCCACTGACTCACAAATAATCACACAACTCACAATTACATCATCAGAAGAAGATAGTAGATGATATGTTACCCAAAAAATAATCATAATATTTTTACCATGTCCTCGCCAGAACCTGTGTTAGACAGCAGTGCTTTTCCTCCCCTGCCTGGCCCAACCAAAGTTACCAACGACCCAGAAGACTATGATCTTTGGTATGGCATTTTGTGCGCTGTCAAGTTTCACCGAGCTCATCTTATTGTTCGCCCATATGACAATCGCTCTACGCCAATATGGACGCAAGTTTACGAAACTTGTTATCACCCTGTTAATGGCTGTGCACGCTTCTTCAAACCTGTGAAGAAGGTGTCTCGCCCACACCGCACTATCAAAGACCTGGCGATTGCAATCATCGATTTTTTTCAACCATCAACATGACTTAAAAATTGCCCAGGACAGAGCACCAAATCAACTGGAAAGTCTGGCAAATCTTCTACACGATGAGAGGAAGTTGGAGCTTTCCTTGGTCGAGGAAGAGAAGCGGGCTGCCGAGGAAGAAAAACAACAGCGTGATGAAGCAATTCGTCGCGCCGAACAAATTCTTCATTTGAATCCCCCTCCTAGGATCGATTCTTCCAATGTTCAGGCATTTGGCGTACGTGCGATAGATCTGTTAGGCACGAATCCACGCTCTAACGACATCGGCAATGAGGGCGAGGAAACATTTACAAACGATGACGACATCCAAGTCGTCGCAAACATTATGGCGAATGAGTTTCCTGTTGCTGCGGGAGCGACACCAGTTACTCCCAACCGCTGTGTTTGCCGTAGTGTTGATACAGCATTGGAATTAGACGACGTTGATGCTGGTGGTGGTGTTGTTTTTACCAACGACATTGTAGGCAACGGTGAACGCAATGTGGATCATGTTGCGGGTGACGACGAAGTGCATGCGGCGGATGAGGATGGAGGACATGGTGGTCGCGAAGAAGGTGGAAATCGTGGGGAGCGTGGGGAAGTTGATGACCGTGGAGCAGAGGAAGACCACGGAGGTCGTGAGGTTCGTGAAGGTGGCGGAGTTCGTGGAGGAGGCGGAGGTCGCAAAGGCAACGGAGGTCGTGGAGCCGTGGGAGGTCGAGGAGCCGTGGGAGGTCGAGGAGCCGTGGATGGGCATGGAGCCGGTGGAGGTCGTGGAGCTGGGGGGCGGGCGTGGCGGAGGACGTGGAGGTGACGGAGGTCGCGGAGGTCGCGGAGCCAGTGGAGGTCGTGGAGGAACTCGGTTGGCTGCTGTCAATCAGATGCAGCAGTTCCTCGCCGACCAAGCAGCTGGAAACATCGGCGAGACAGAACGTCTGCCAGCAGGCATGCATGCTCGCCGTGCAAGGAACATAGACCAGGTCGATATTCTCGACATGGTCTACGGGAGCATTGACCGCGGTTTGGGTCGTATGGCGAACATGGCGAATGCCAATGTTCCTTCCCCTGACAGCAAGAAGCGAAAGAAGCTCGACGATAGTCTTCGCTCACTACGTGAGCAGCGTCGCGAGAACATAGGGAGTGGCATGCCAACTGATGCCATTGATAGAGCCATTGGAAAGCTTCAAACGAAGCTCATTGAAATGGCAGAAGATTTAGTCGACAATTAAAAGTAGAATGAGACTGATTAGTTTTGTATTCTTCATTTAATTGTTTGATTTTAATCTGTATTTCAATAAATCAATGCTAATACTAGAATAAAAATAATTTTTAATTTAAATTGTCAAGTAATCCTCCAATGATGGAGGTGTCAAGCCAAAAGTGTTAATGCTACTTGCTTGATCACCATTCAAGCAATTGTAACAATTTGTCAAAAGATGGCAAACACGGAGTTGCTCATTTACTATTGGCCTTGTTTCTGCCAGTTTGTAACTCTCTTGACTCTCACAACACTTGAATAACTGACTTACTTCTGCATATTTTTTTTCAATCACAATTCTTGCAGATTTCAATACGTCATTGCACTTTCTCTGTGGTATAGTGAGTTGTGCATGACGACCAACAGCTTTGAAGTAGGAGACAATACAAGAAAAAGACAAGCCAAAAATTCCATCGCCAAAGACAGAGAAAGGATTTTGTGTGTTTGGTTGCAAAGCCTCCAAGAAATCATTAAGTCCACTAAGTTGTAAAACTTCACAATCATTTCGTCTGGCAGACACAGGCCCAAATACAGTTGAAATACCATTAGGTAGAAACATTGTTTCGACTTTAATCCCATGGCATTTTTTGTAGCCTGTGTAAACAGCCCTTTGGGCAGTATCGTAGTTTGCTTTCCTTGGAGCTCCTTCATAGTCGCCATCAGGTCCGGAGAAAGGTACACTTATCCTATCAATTGAGTCGTCAATAAAACCAAAAATATTCCAGCACCTGGGTAAGTGATCAAGGCCAGGGCGTATTTCAGTTGTGCCATCATTTTGGTGATAAACCTTTTCTTTCTGGCAGTAAGTTTCTATAGCTTCGTGAAATCTTTCAAAATCATGAATAAATCGCATTAAGCCTTGATGTCCTAGGATATGGCTGTACCTTTGATCTAAGTACTTCAAAAACCACTTGTAGCCATAGCTCCATCTGTTGTAATCACCTCCAAAGTGTGGATCATCTACCAATTGCGTATGGCTCATGCCAGTTGCAAGCTTGGAAAGGCAATAGATAAAAAGTTCTTCGGGATGAATACGATAGAAGCATTCTCGATTTCTATTATTGACTTGAAACGTAGGAATCAACAAGTAGTCATTACCCTGCTGAGCACAGATATCTGCCAAACCAAAGCATCTGTACAGACGCACTAATTGCCCATGTGAAAATTTTGTTAATTTAAGGGCTGTTGGATCATTTAATTGATTGAGACGCAAATGTCTGTAGGGGCGATATGTTTTAGGCTGAAACTCCTCATGCAATGGAATGTCATATAGATATCTATCCAGTGCTACCCATCCTTGTACCAGACTCAAATATGCTATGCAACAACCAGCAAAATTTCGTGATATTTCCTGCAATGCTTCAGCATCCACATTATTGCCATCCCCTGCATTAAGGATCGACAAAGAACAAGCATACATGCATACATAAAAAGAGACACTATTCCGGCTAAAGAATGCATTGCCCAGCAATTTTGGATTGTCTGGCGAGTACCAATTTCTGCAGTACTTAAATGAAGCCATCTAGTGTTCTTAGACTTGAGACGCTTCGCCTCTCTCCTCTGTGCACCCGTGAAAAGGCGTCTTTTTGGTTGACGGGGCATCGTAATTCGATTGTTCGGACGGTTTAGACAAAATAATAATAATGATAATAATTGTGAGCTTAAGTATGGCAGGTACATTTGTTGTATTATTTTAGTACGGTACCTATACCTTTTTTAGCGCTGACTCATTCGAAATCGAAATCCAAAGAAATCGTTAAGACCACGAGGGAGGGTTGGATAAATCGCGAAAATCCTTCATTTTGAATTTGGGTTCAACGGACGCTGCTTATCCAAATCCAACCCCCGTTAAGACCACTCTATTATCTTAGCCTCGTTTAAAAAATTTTACTCCTATTATGTTGTGGTCGCTGGTCGCTTCACGGCCCGGCCGGCTCGTAGATGAGGTGTGTAGAAGCCTATTTTAGTATGGTACCTACTCAGGAGTAAGTCTACCTGTCGAGGAGATCAAAAAAAAATACATGTCTACAAACTGCAAAACAAGATGCCCATATAATTATACAAAACTCATACCTTTTGACAAAACACTAACAAAATGCACCATTTATCTAGTATGTATTCCCATGTTGAATTACTGTACAAAAATGGATTAAAAATGTGCGGGCCGATGAAATCTAGTCACGAGTGTGTATTAAAGAATACACGACTTGATCGCTACGCACATTTTTTATTTGTCAATGCAAAAAATGCATCTATGTGGACCAAAACTACCTTGTTTTTGATAAAACATTTTAAGAGTTTTTCTTGACATTTTTCCTGAATTTTTTAATATTAAATTCTTATGTAGCTATCTACAAGAGCTTCACTTTTCAGATTTTTTCGTGCCATTAGATTTCGAATAAATGATAACGTTTTAAAAAATTTATAGGTAAAACGGACCCATTTTGCCCACTTAAATGTAATATCGTGGTACATCGGACAGGCCGTGGCTTGTCGCCCCTCTCAAGATTCCAATTATCTATCAGTATCTATCTCTAGAGTACTACTACTTAGTATTCCAACGCAGCAGCTGCAATCGACGAAGCCTAATGGTTACTTGCCGCATTAA